>MNPL01006739.1:10560-29500 GCA_002081605.1 Tropilaelaps mercedesae | reverse complement strand
ATATTATATATATATATATATATATATATATATATGTATATATATAGTGACAACAGCTCGAAAGAGAATTTCCTCTCAGCACTTAAGTTCGGACTACCATCGGCCTGCGTGGTGACATATGGTGACAATGAAAATCTTTTTCATCTTCTACAATTGTCTGCCTCTGTCTAGCTTTTTACCTGTCCTCTTCTCCTTCGCTAAGAGCCACAAACGTAAGCATATTCCGAAGTCTCTTCACATGTCGCCAGTTGATTCCTTTCTCGGTGAAAGCACTGCCTAGGCAGGTTCGGTTTCATCCATGCCTGCGACTGTTCAAACATTTGGAGAATATTTCGTCGTTTGTTCCACTGTCGTCCCAGCCCGACAGGTGTCTCGCTTGGTCCATGTGAAATACACGGAATCGTTCCTCCCTGTCGGGTTTGGAACCTTGGAACGACAGCGAGGAATTTCAGCTATCAAAAAGCCCTGTCTCTCTCTATCTCCATCGTCCGTTCGAGTGCTCGTTCGTGGGATAGAGCCCGAGTGTCGTCTGTTGACGCTCTAACCAGAGGAGAGACGCAATAGGTTGGGAAAACATCCACAGTCGACAAGGAAGATGCCTATATATATATATATACACACACACACACATATATATAAATATATATATATGTGTGTATGTGCAATAGAGAAGCAGATATGCATATTGGATGACAGCGCAAAGAATCCCTGTTCGTACGTCTTTGGCCCGCAGGTGTTTTATATTCTGTTTGCTCTGGTTGATGAAGATTCCTACCTAGGGATAACGTGCACACCCCTTAATAATGGGCAGTAACTCAAATAACACACTCCTAGAGAACGATGAGCACAAAAGTACTAAATAGGATATATATATATATATCCTATTTAGTACTTTACTACTATACGACTGCGAAAAAGGACGTTCCAATATTTAAGTTTGGCGAAGACATTGAAAAAAGAGATAAATGGGTCAGCCAATTGATCAAGAGTTTCCCGCAGAATCACAAATCGAAACTACTCATTAATCACTCAATCACTCAGTCATATTGAGTGCTCAGAGACAACATTGGCATACTCAGCTTCATCGGCGACGGAACTCGAAATACCCTTCTTACACTGTAATTGCTTTTGTCGAACCTACACGACTGAGTACAGCAGCCCCAGCGGGTGGGTGGTCTATTAGCGTATTTGGGGTATTGTTGTCAACGTTCTTTCTCACAGCTTCTCGCAATCTTCCCGCGAAAAGGACCAGATTTCGACGGTTGGTAGTCGTTTCAGTTATTATCTGCTATTGGAATCAAATAAATATAGCTGCTATATTCGCGTGAGACCTCCTCCGAAGCGTCGATTCGCCGATTACCGCATAGGCCCAATTCATCAGCTTACCTGGCAGCCATGTTCGGTTTTCTTTTTTTTCTTTACAAAGGATATTATTGCTATTACCTGATATAGTTACAATTTGTCCCTATTTTCCGTTTGTTTAGTACAAAACGAGAAAAACATTTTGACTGCATCGAGCTGTCTCTGTACGTCAGTTGAGCATTACATAAACCGCGCATGCTCGACCCTGTCGTTGTTGCTTGCGCTTGCGCTAAATCAGCTCGGGAACGAGTGAAGTTTCCGCGTGCGCCTGCTATAACTTTACAGCAGAACGGGTGTAGCCTTCAGGCACTTTTCAAAGACCACGCAGGAGTTGATCTCCTATCGATGGTCATAACACGTCGATGATTCAGATCATCCTATTATTAGCTCCCCTCGCCCGACGCAACTTCTGAGCGCGCGTTTCGCCCTATGAGGAACGCTTCTCACTACGCGCTGAACAAACGCAATCCAAGTCTGAACCGACAAACCGACCGGCATTGCCTGATCGGCCCTTTCTATGCCGCTTTCGTCGTATCGTCTACGCCTTGGTCGTAAACCTCCACGAACGCAACGAACTAGGAAAACTAACTCGTTACAGTGCGCGATCTTCTGTTGTCGATCCGACAACCAAAAAGTAGATGCATAGTACAGACCTCGAACGGCCATCGGCCGACAGAACCGAACGGAAGAAAAGTACCGTCAGGCTTCGTGGAAAACCGTATTCAGTCAACGATGTTCGGCGCTCGCCTTGCTGTGAGCTTCGTTCGTACTCACGAGTTGGCGTTCCTGCCATGGCATGGCTCAAGGCCAGCAGCGACCGCGGGCGAAGTTCAAGCAGACCGGCTAAACAGTTAACCCAGCTCAGGACCGAAGTCAACTTCGGCATCGCCGATAACGACGTGAACGTCAACGGGGGAGATAATGGTAAGAGAGAACAATAAAAGCATGACTATCCTGAGAAATAGTGATAGAGAAGAAGGACGAAGGGAAAATTAAAGAAACGCGTGATCGTTTCCATCGCAACGCCGCCGCCGCAGGAGAAGCCCCCTCGCTGAGCCCTTCGCCTGTGTTTTGCCAAGGGCTGCCCGTTCGAGTGGTGCGCCTTCACGACTTCGTCACTTCAACATCGTTACGGGTTGCGTTTTCCTCGGGACGCGCGACTCCATTCAGCGGCAATTCTCACTGCCCACGCGACGAGATGATGAGAGACGCCGCGCCAAATAACAGGACATGTACGACCTTGCCAATCTATTCTGAGTGAGCGGAAAACTGCATCAATGTAACGCGCATGTGTCGGTCCGCACTGATCAGCGTTATAGTCAGTGAATGTATCGCGCCCATCGCGAGTCTAGGCGACAAGAACACGGCCGAAGGTGATGCCTACAATTTCGGAAAATGTACCGCATATATATATATGGAGAGAGAGTATATGGGAGATATATATGTAAATATGGGTTGCCAACACTAGGCATTGTACCTGCAACTCGTGGTCTCGTTGAGCATTTTATCGGATATGCAGAAGTAATTTTCTGTTTTGGAGAAAAGAGAGAATCGTCTTGACATTTGATTTCTTCGCCTTTGCTTCGGCTGTCTGATATCTGAATTCCTGCAGTGGATATCTCCACCTATTCACCTTTTCCGCTCGTTTCGTCCTAAATCACTGTTTTATTAAAATGTGCATACATTCTAAGGCTCTGGGTCCGCACTCAATGAACGGTTGAACGGTCAATTCCGGTCGCTTCGCGTAGCCCCGAGAGAAAAGGCGAGAACCTGAAAGAGGGACCCCGTCCAAAATAGGACGGTAGATCACCGCCATACCGAGGCTAAACAAAACTTGCCTATGAGCCGGTAATTTCTATGCGTTTCTTTTTTCATCGTTTCATTGTATTGCCCTCGAGCATGGCAACGGATACGACGAAGTATAGCACCTCAACTCCCGGGGACACATCGGATGGGTCGGTATCGGATCAACCCCCGAGCGGGTCGGAGGTGTAGGTCGTGAAGGGGGACTCAGGCTCATCGAAGAGCTAATCCTTATGGAGAGTATCATGGTGACGACGGACTCCTACGGATACGAAGCGTTGGCCCGGTTCCTTTCGCTCGACCCATGAGATACAGCCACCCCTCGGCGAATGACTTGCCCAAACGTCGTCAACCGGCGGCGGAGCCAACCTGACTGCCGACGCCCGAACATGAAGCCCAGGCGGAGCACCCATACGCGCCGAAGTTCCCGCGCGGAGCGGTAGGAACAGGCCGACCCAAGTGATAGGACTCGGCAAATCCGGAATTCGGAGAATTCAAATGTTGGCGCCGTTGTCGTCATGGACGTCGCCGTGTTAGTATTTGCGGAAGCTGATCGCCCGTGGCCCAGTTCATGGTTTTCGCTGAGCAAAAGCCGAGTGAGCGAAGATCGACCAGTTATTGCTGGCTAGCGGTTCGTGGATAAGGGGGTGGTTGGTGAAGGCAGCCTCATAAGCATTGGTGGCCAAAGGGGAACGCCGCGTAGAGATGGCCATATGTGCGGTAAAAGAACGAATGAAGTCCATGCGATGACAGAAACCTGAAGCGGGACGAGACGTGAGGGGGCGCTGACGCAGTGGAAAGGCTGCTCTACCAGTACCCAAACGATAGAACGAAGGAATACCTCTTCCGCTGAGTTCGTACCGGTACCGGTGGACGGTGAAAGGCGCCCGCCGAGATTTTGAAGGATGCCATTTTTCTTGCTTAGCGACTGAGGGCGAATATGACTGCGAGCCGAAAGAGAAGAAGGAACGGAGAAATCGAGGCTTTCAAGACATTCAATCAGGTTTTTTTTGCGCGATGACACGTCAGGAGGTACGTCTGCTGGTGCCGCAGAACAGATACATTTATAGCTACAATTGACTGAACAGTCCTTTTCGATGAAGGTTTCCCTGGTAGAGGAACGGTTTCCCCTTCAGGAAAAAGACACGCTTAGCTTAGTCGATATAAAGGGGGAGACTTTTTCCCTCTAACCTACAGTAGCGTGAGGCGTAGCTTCAACTCAGTGCATTGACGATTGCAGTGTTTTTGTGTAGGTAAAATCCATTTTTAGGTAATCTACCATCAGTACTCAACCGGCTGTGGGCGTATAGAAACAACTCGAAACGACCTAAAATCCGCCTAGCCTTTTGCAAAACATTATCACTCTTTAGAGACGTACGAAGAAGCGCTTACATGCGTTTAAGTAGTCTAATAAATATCACATGTTCGTTACAGGCGCGAGAGCTGCGATTCTATTTCAGGATGGAAGCCACCATCTGATTGTATCTGCATTCCTATTGAGAATAACTTCAGCTTGACCTTCAATTTTGCCAGAACTATCCGATCGGTTACTGATCCCGAGACATATATTTGACGATATATTTGGTCAAGGAAATACGCATTGTTTTTACCGAGTATGTCTCTATTTGAATAAAACGCTTTCATTGACAAAAAGAGCTTGACAATAAATCGCCTAGTGTCATTTATTCGACAAATTCGTCCTATTCATTAGCATACGCAAATTAAGCCTGCAGACACCCTAAACTGAACCAAAATAGCGCCCCTTCACTAGGCCCGCTACAAATGATTAACTATGTTCCACCATCCACTATGTTAGTTAGTTAATAAGCTACTATATTCAGCAGAAGAGACAAACACTTGTTGAGATTGCGTCACTCTATTGCGTCATTACGGCAGATATATATATGGCAGAGCAGAAAAAAAAAAAACGTATGGACGGAAGAATATTTTAGAGAGGCTAAGCAGTAGCAAATGAAGCGGGTGGCAAAACGTTGCGATGAAGTGACATTGAATTATAAGCTAGCACGGCCACTCGCAGAAACGGGTCGTTCTTACCAACGGTGCCAAAAATTCCACTGCAGTTTGTCAGCAGATGTGCACGCAACGGAGGCATGCGTGCGACAGTCAAATGGTCAGAAACATAGGCAAAAACCCACGGAGTTGTGGGTTGGCGCCGCTGCGACGCTAAACGTGACGGTGCGGAAATGGATGTGGATATGAGAGGGAAATGTTATGGAGGCGGATATGTTCGGGTGTTTTCGCTTGTCCTCCAACGGCTGAAATTATGACCGGAGTGGCTAGTGAAGCTTGTGCAGCGGCCACTTCTGAAGTAGTCTTTTTCTCGTAGCCGCAGTTTCGTTCTCAACTCCGTGCAGACACTTCTCCCTCATCGTACACTGTTTCGTTTCCCGTCATCGACTAACATACGCCAAGACCCGCCGTATCTTCTTTATAGACGTCTCGTAGAGAGGGAGTACAAAATAGAAAACGAACGCAAGCAATTCATTCGTTGACAACGCCCAAATCTTTATGGCGTTCTCAGCGATTCTAGCAAAGGGGGCAGCCGTAGAGGGTGTGATAATGGAAACGTACAGTCGATGCGCACTGCGGCATCGTGAGCTGTAAAGCGAATGGACGCCATGATACAACACGTCGGAAGCTCGATTTTGGCCATTTAGTCTATTTCCAAAAGAGCGTAATTGGAGATTGTCCAAACTAGTATGATGTTATTGTTGTAGAAGGCGTCAGCGCCGACGGATACAATTCGTAAATCGCTCATTCGTTGCATTCATTCATTCAATCACTGACAATGGTCAGTGATTAAAGCTGTTGCTGAGCCGAGTCGCATGTCCGTGTCGTAGATCGCAAGCCCGTGTTGGTAATGACCGTTGGCGTTGGTCCATTTTGCTTCAGTCCACTACTAACATTGGCCATTCGTTTAGGAAAATAGCCGATTACATTAGCCTAAGTTTGTCCGTGAACCCATCGGAGCTATTTTACTTTTCGTAACGACGAATGAAAGGTACTTTGAGAAAAGGGAAGTCGTAAACTTGTAGTGTTTTCACTTGTTCTCTCAGTTCAAAATCGTATTCCAGCGTTCTCAAGGCCTACAGCTGCAAGGGCCCATAGAGATGCATGGCGCATTGTTAAAGAACACATTCGTGAATACGAAATCTATGGGCGCCATTCGTGCAATCGGCCCTGACTAGGTTGAGACTCGGAACCATGCTGAGCCCTCCTCCTCCTCCTCCTGGGGGGTCAGAACTGACTCGGGATTCGGCCTGTAGGTGGCCACATACGTTATTTCACCTGTAAACGCTTTTCTTGCGGTTGTGTGGACACGGTTGTGCCGCTCTGAAACCGGCAGTCGGCTTTAGCCTTTACGCTCTTCGTAAGCAGACCGAATTTCTGGGCTTCAGTTCAATGTACCGTCTATCCATGCAAATTAGATTCATCCTTTAAACAAAGAACTTCTGTGCAACGCCAACGCAGTCAACTGCGATATTGTGGTCGTAGCTGGTCGTCGTGTATATATATATATATATATATATATACACACACACATATATATATGACACTTGACTGAAATTGAAAAAAATATGCCATTTTATGTCTATATTCGTGGATATTTTCTCGTATATGTTTTTTCTCAGCCGTACGTTACGGTCGCTTTTTCGAATTCAGCGCGCATTTCCTCAACGTACGTGTACAATGGCAATTGACAATAGCCGATGAACGATATTCACGCGGACTTGAAAGCGGTTTTTGATTCTCATAATACGATGATTGCTACATACACATGTTGCAAACACTCTACCACAATACCTCTCCTATTCGGCCTGTAGTCTAAATCGCTTAAGCCACTCCGCTTCGTGAGCCAGCCTTCCCTTTGGCTTTGGGCAAAACCATGAACTTAACAGACAAATAACCCTAAGGCTATTCACCCGCGCGCCGTGTTCAGCTCGGTGGGGTCCCTGTGATTGCAGCCATCGTCGAGCTGCGTACTCTAACGGCTCAGATGGCAACACTGACTTCTCGCGGTTTTTAAGAAAGCACCTGTCCTTGTCCTGCATAGCGCTAGACGCTGACCGCATATCCAACCAGGGTATCTCAGTTTGTACTGATATCAGCACATTCTCCGTGTGGAGTCTCAGAATACAATTTTTCTTTCTACAGTCGTGTGACAGGTAGTGGCATCTGAAAGCAACGCGGATATCGTCCCAAAATGAGTGCAAATGGGTGGTCGTTGTCGTTTGTGTGGGCTTCTGTAATAGTAGCAATAGTAATAATGATGGTAAGTCTTATTATTGTTACTAAATTACAATGAACATATTCATGCGTAGTCAACTCATGCAGGGTTACGCGTTTCCTCGACGTGGCAACGCCCACCTGTTTGTCAGAGCTTTGCTTAGCACTGAATTCCCGCGCGGGGCGGACCGTTTGGGAACTAACTAGACTTGCACATATGCGTGCGTTACAAATACACACTAATCATAACCGCAACACTGTGCTACGTTAGCCTTTCCCGAATTAAGAACTTTCTCGACGCGAAATTGAACTTCTCTTCATCGTAATTCTCTTTGTCGCCATCTCCGTATTCCCTGTAATAAGCATTAGTTCATAAAGCGTTTTGAGCTACGATTCTCTCAACAAAAGTCAAGTCACGCGCTGCAGGTTTCGTTGCAAAGCTATTCGAAGAAACGAGCAAAACTCCTCCAGTAAAGCAACAGAGCACTGACCGTCCTGGTTGTAAGTGAAACGCAGTTGTTATACCAGCCAGCACAGAGTTTTCCTGATAATCGAGTACTTATCCTTGCCGGTTTGTGACAAATTCTCTTCTAGATTCTCAGAGATTTATTGTGGTTCATGGGGTGATTAGAAACTCGCTCCATAATGTTCGTTTGCATTCTCAGGTAAGAGACGCGCAATCAACGTCGGCATACGAACATGCATTTGTGTCCATCCAACGACCGACCAATAGTCTTCGGTAGGGAAAAAATCCCAATAATAAAATATTTATCAATTTTCTTAGTTTTTTTTTTATTTTAACCTATTTAACCTTTGGTAGAGGTCTCACGGTGAGATGTTTTGCTTCGACTAAACGGCGCTAGCAAATAACGAATGCTAATTACGAGTAATACATGAAAATTTACTCTTGTTTGATTCGCAATGTGGCCGACGTTAATGCCCCATGCCACCGCTGCGTTTCGGCTAATGGCGTCTATCCGTGCCAGCGGGGGCGCTCTAATTGCCGCTTATTGCCCAGTGAGTAAAGAACCTCGCCACACGTATTTCATGTAACGCACTAAACGGCAGCGGTTTAATCGTAGCAATCAACTAAATACAGTCGCCCGTAAATTACGGGGTAAAAGGCCGAAGCAGGTTCACCTCAGTGTAGGTCTCTATCTGGCCAAAACGACTCCCTATAATAATAGTCCATACCAGTAGTGCATGCGGACGAGCATCGATCAGATAAAGGTCACTGCTATTCGCCTTCTGTTCGGAGGGCGTTCTTGTTCAACTGCTCTTGTTAGTTTGCCTATTTTCTACAGTAGGGACCGCTTTTGTCTGTGAAAATAGTGCTCGAGAGTCGCGTAGAGATAAACTGCGGACACAAAATTCGTGCAGATTTTGCTACTAGGGATAACCCGCGCAAGATTAATCCTCTTTCAATTCAACGAGGCACTCACTATTTAGACGCCAGCGTTACGACAATATCGTATAATATACTTTAATATGCTATTTAGCATATCACAGTATATTATGGTAATATCGCGTAATATATTATAGTGCGCTATTTAGTATGTTATAGTGCCGAGTAGCGTAATGACTCGTGCAAAAAATTCAGTGTTAAAAATGGTATACGCGGTCTGTTGGTAATAACAGGTAACTTTAAAGTGCACATCCCTACCGTAGTTTCGTGTCTGATTAAACAGAAGACAGAAAATAGCCAAAAAATACAGTGTGTTGTCCAAGACGAAACGATACCTGAATGTCAATCTTTATCCTTTTAAGAATCAGCACCAGTGTACGGGAAGAGGAACTTATCTATCACCCGACGGGCAACTTCGATTTTAGCAGAAGGTCCGCTTCGACCGAAAGTATTTCTCACCTTCGGCTGTCACCGGCAGATCCAGAGCGAACGAGGAACGCACCAGCCGAGACAAAATCGTCATGGCCAATGGTTGGCTGTTTGCGCGTTCATAATGCCGTTTTCCTATTGGCGAAGTGATTCCACAGTTTGACGGCGCTCCAGATACCTCGTCAGCGTTGCCCCGTACCCTACGAACGGTATTGACTGTTCTCACGCCCTTCGCTCGTGTTTCTGCAGCCCCCCGGCATTGGACCGGGAGGCTTCAGGAGAAACGCGCGAACGTTCCTCCGTAGCAAACTTTCGAGGTGCAACGCCGGACGCAAAAGCGAGCACGTAGAAGTGAGCTTGAATAGACCGAACGGGTTATAAAATAGGAGGACAGCCAAAGAAAAGAATACAACGTTACGTTGGAACCGAACTTTGCATGTCAGAGGGCGAGGTTCTCGTATAACAACGTCGATCTGGAGAAAAGCACATTTATTCGTATATATTATGGTACTTTCGAAGTTGGTCAGAAAACGTTCCAAAGTGGGATGAACAAAATGCAGAGTAAAATACAGTCTTTGGGTCGAATGCGATACACTGATTGTGCAGACAATGGTTTCCTATTGAGGTTCGACAGAAACGATGAAGCCCTACTTTCGACGGTTGTTGTTCTGGCTATCGGACTATCATCCGACCCTTCCCCATTTCTGACGTTGTAACACATATTCTGTTCATTTGATAGGGACAACGACGTGCATGCGAAGTGCTACTCAGGTCTTGCTATCGGGAAGATACAAACGCGTTTTGTGCTGGCTCCTACGAGCGTAAATTGGTCAACATTGCTACGTTGACAGTTCGGTGAAACAACGAAATAGCCTAAAAATAAACTGACACGACATCTGCTGGAAAATCGATCTCAAGCTAGTAGAAGTAATAATTTGACACCCGACATGAACCCGTGCGTCCGTCTCGGTAACATTGAGATGGGTGAGATTGCGGGTCCGGAAGTGAAAAGACTCCCTGACAATTTTCGTTTAAGAAAAATTACTTGTCCAACATAATAAAATGTAGACGGGTGTCAAGCTATAGTGAATTACAAAATATGATAGGGATACACCGAATCCCTGCATAAACGAATCAGCTTTGGTCCTCGTGATCAATATTAATAATAATAATGCTATTACGAGTTATATATACCTACCTGAAGGAGATGAACTGAGATTCTGTACAGGATAAAAACGACAAATTGATAAAACTTTTACTACGTCAACCCTCTCAATATCCTTTATCAAATAGCAACTTAAAGGTCGATCTGTTACGAGTTCTTCAATAACGGAGCGCTAATTTTCCCGTTGTTTCTTTTCTGAAACCTCTAATAAAATAACCGCCAGAATGGATAATTTGGCATACATATGTATATATATATCGAAATTTCTCGTTGTGTACCTCTTCCAGGCGTGGTGCTCGGCGACTATCTGAATTAATTGAAACATAAGAAAATATGCTTTCCCCAATACACTCCATGTTCGGCTGTTTCGAGTAATAAAACTTCCGTTTGTTTTGTTTATCAAAACATATTTTTTCCGTGATACTTTAATTACGTAGTATGCCGTTCAGATTTAATTCTAGCCAAAATCAGCATTTTATTTAGCATAGTTTGACCAGACGGGTTATGCTTCAATAGCTTATACTCTCATAACGTAGGCTGACAAGCAGGAGGCATTTGTCATTCTGCTTCGGCTGTGGACAGCTCAATGAACAGTTCAATAGTTTAACGCACAAACACGAAGACAGTGTCAAAACAGGCTCATCGAATGCTCCACCGGAAGCTAAACGCACTCAAATTGAGATGTTTTGAGATGGCTGTCGGTCGCCTTTTCTCACCTTTCGGCCCTCTGCGTCGTTCATTCTCCGTTGTCAGTTCTCCCAGCGCTCAAACAAAGGCCGCAGCAGAACTCGCAATTCAGAAAACGCTGTTTTCCCTCCGCATCCGACGAATTCCTTCGGTTAGACGTCTTTTGAGCAAGCGTCTGCCCACCTCCTTGAGCTCCGTTCGAAGATATTGTCAGGTTCTTTTGCCTAGCGGAACAACAGCAGAACAGAACGAGGAGAGGAGACCCATGCGAAATGACAGCAAAAGGGAAAGTAATGGTGGACGATCGATGCTATTTTACCACTCTTTTCTCTTTCGTACGGTGTGCGCTATTGAACCGTCAAATACTGGTCGATGTAACAATGTCTTATTGTCCGATTTAAAAGTCGTCCATAGGCGTCATTTCTTAAGTAGCATGGCGGAATAGTAGTTTAAGACTTTGGGTGATGACTGATCTTCCGGTTGTCATACGATAGAATTTTGTCGCCGAGCTCGGTGGCTTGGTGCATTCGCGTGCGCTTTGCGACTGGAGGAGACACGTAGGTGCACGGGTTCGATCCCCGCCGGTGCACACTTACATTTATATGGGGTCCATCTTACGAAGTAAGCAAAACTGCTACCGTGGACGTTAAATGTTGGCTGATGGTCAGCTTTAAAAAATATTTAGAATTTTGTGGCCACTTCATCCCAGGGAATGTCCTTCGCTGCAGACGTGTCTAGCTTTTTTGGTGATTTCTCGGAGAGTCGTGGCGGTCTAATAGAGCGGGGTTTAAGCCAGATTCTATTTAATTCGTCCCAATTGCATTTCATACCACGTATGAGGAAGCACATATGCGTCCGCACTGAACTTTCTCCACCAGTGACTCGCAGGAGAGATAAATCACTGCGTTGCCGTGATGACCTAACCATGTAGTTATTGTATTGTTGCACGCCTGCACACAAAAGGCCTCACGTGTATCCTGCCTGCCTGGCTTCACCCTATAGGAAAACGCCTTCCAGACAAAACCTGTAATTTCGCTCTACTTTCGTAATTCAAGCAACTACAGTATAGGGTGACCTCTGTGTATTTGCCGCCTCGTCCTCTTTTTACTTACAGGAGGCAATAGAAGACGAAGCCTTCACAGAAATTACCCTTTTCATTCGCCGTTCTAACGACCCCAATAGCAACCCCCGCAACAACAGCAACGCCTCAGGAATCTGTATTGAATCGAACTGCTTAGTATGAAAGGCTGGCAACGTCTTGACGCGGCGTTCCAGCTCGACGTATCTGTGCCAGTTTCATTGCTAAAGTGCAGCTCAATTTCTACTCCGCGGTAGCTGGACCGTAACAGTCGGTCGATTCTCGGTCTTCGATAATTCTCCGCGTCTCGGCGGGGAGGAAGGAACCGGGAAACGCTGGGTTGCGCGTCTGGAAAAGAGTTTAAGGGCGTTCCAACGAAGATACATCGTAAAAGGCTGGGCCCTGATTTAGACAGGAGGGAAGGCCTTCCCCGGCCGCAGGTGTCCCAATTGGAGCAAGCAGGATTTGTGCTGAGACGCACGGCCTAGCCTTCTCGCTGGCGGTAGGGGAGAGTGGCAAGGGGTTCCTGATAGCTTTCGATGCTCCATTTATACGCTACCCGGAGTGAAATAGTCTAGGGGATAAATCGTTGTCGCCTGTTGTTGATGCGACGGACGACTCCAGCGAAGACCTCCGGAGGACCTTGGGGTACTCCACACACAGACCCTCCTACCAAGGTTCATTCGTCTTGTCCGAGAATCCTCGCGGCAGCGATGGGGTTTGGGGCTGCGTTGCTCGTCGGACGATGCCCAGATCCAGGGCGGACTCCGGAGACGATCATTCTATTTTCGCTCGTTTGTAGCGCCAGGAGCAGACGCGGCTGCATCGCTTCTCTAGTAAAGTCAGACGAAGGAGGGATCTGACGCTCAACAGATAGCGTCGAACAACGAAAGGCTCTACCGACGAGGTGGGCGAGCTAAATAACATGATAAATTGTAAATCTCCCTTCCCCCAGCTAGTAGGGTATGTTTGGCAGTGACGCTGTTGACAAGGCTGGTGCCGGAAGTAAGGCCATCAGGGTTGAGTTTCCCCATCCGATGAAGGCGAGAATAGACTGCGCGATGTACGAACGTGCGGGAAGATTTTCTCGCTGCCGAAGTAAGGCAAATATCTTTATGACGCCAGCTTGTGTACTTTATTTCAAAATACAATTAAGCGGCAGACCACGCTTGACTAAGCACATTTTCTGTGGAAAGCTCACAACGGACGGGTTGATTGCATTGATTTGCATTGGCCTGTTTGTTACGCGTTAGACAAGAGAGTCAGCGATAGCAAAGTAAGGTGTATAGGCGAGTTATCTACTGCGCTGAATGGTGGCTACGTCAGCTCATAGAATGGGTCTGTCTGAACACAGTACAGTTTTGGACCGTTGTCGTCAGTGTTTTAGGGTTTCCGTTTGCACAGGTTACACACGGGCCCTTGTTCTAATGATGGCGCTGACTGCGTAGTATTTATTTATTCATTACCAATCTGCGCGTCGTAATTTACGATCTATATTTATATACGTGCTTAGATACACGCACGTGAGCTCAAACGACTTTTCTCCTTCCTCATAACTCACGATCAATGTGCGTATTTATCGACGCCGTAAAAGCAAACCATCGTAGCGGGTCAGTTATCAGGGCCTAATGAGGCCTCGACTTCACGCCAACGTTACCGATCAACAAACAACCGTAGGCTGCGGCAGTTAATCAATGCGGAGAAAATCAAGGTTCGGCAGCTCCTTGAATCCTTGTATCCTTAAATCAGCGGAGAGAAGCTTGACTCGCCCAATAGCTCGAAGCCAATTGTACCACAGTTTATAGAAAAAACGACTCTGCTCTCAGCACCTGGGATGCCGTAGGCCCGGTACAAGCGACCCTTTCGAAATATTACAACGCAACTATTACATGCATATCTGCGCATTTTATTCCCGGACGTGCTTTACGGTCAACGTGACATCAGTGGGCACCACTCCCTATCGTGGCATTTTGTCGGGTGGAAGAGGTTCTGTCCTGAGCCAGTGTGATGGGGTTTGGTTACACGCTCACTCAGTCGGTTCATCGACCTATGTGTGTTTTGCTAGCGAGAAGATACCCAACTGTATACGACCCTGAGACGGGGCCGGTTTGCAGAAGTGCCATAGGTCCTAACAGAACCGTCGAACCAACGAGTGGTTGCTGTTCCGTCTTACGTCTGCGCAAGCCAATTCAGCGACAGTCCCAGGACACGATAAAACGACTCGCCTTCCGGATCAAGCACACGCACACGCATTGAGGTTTTCTCCTATAGATGGCCGTCCTCATGCCCCGGACTTCCGCGAACAGGGGTAACGTAACGGAGCCCCACCAGAGTATCAGCACGCCCGATCGCCAACAGAACGCATCTCGGCCACTTGAGACCACCGAGACCACGCCAGCAGCGAGCCAGGCAGGAAAACCTGCTGGAAATACAGTCCAGGGGAAGTACTCCACGCACATGGGGGGAACACAGATGCGGTTCTTCTCGTAAGGCCGGACCGTTCGTAACGGAGTCCGCGGAAAACCAAGCCAAAGGAACGATGCGTAGAGATCGCGCCGGAGAAAGATAATTGCTGAAACCGGCGAAAAGCAACTTGTTACTCTCGCCAAAGTAGTCCGTTGAGGCTATCGTATTTTACTACTGGTACTCGGCGTACGTGTATATAATACTACCTCTACTGCGGCCTTATGTGGTAGAGACACGCATGGACGAGGGACGGCCAGTGAACGGTGTTATCATATTGCAAACACATTCGCCCTAATACTGTAGTAGTGTTGCCTTTGGCTTATCGTTTGGTCACTTTCTATGAGCAATGCATTCGATAGAATCCGCACACGAGAGTTAACCGAGTTTTATACGTCGATAAGGCCAGTCGACTGCACGTCGGAGAGCGACCAGAAGAGCTGTTTAGCATGACATTAGATTGCTCGCGTTTCCATTAGGCTAGACCATGATTGAGGTAACTCATTAAGGCGGAGGATCCACCCAGCGCCGACGCCCTGCGACGAACCTATATCTCGTAACGCACAAATGCGCTTTAGTCCAAAACGTATTTTGGTCAAGCGCGAAATGAGGTTGACGCAAGCCAAGGTGACCTCGTCATGAACTGGTCCCCGCACTCTCTAGATATGTCTCAAGGAAGTGAGCAAACGTTAGGGAGCGAATTACTGTTAGCAACCTGCCCATTTCTATTTCAATCGACTCGAAAACCCACGGGTATGGTCACCGAGAGCCAATAACAGCGAATTCTAATTGCCTTTGTGCCCGCCAGTACCCTTTTACCCTCAGTCCGGCTGGGACGGCAGGAAAAACAGCTTCATTCCTGTAAGTTGGCTGGGACAGTGTTTGAATGTTTGACTAGATCAGAGGCCACGCGACCGTTGAGGGAACCGGGTGGCCTTTGGACGTTTTCCGCAAGTGATTTTCTGACGGAAGAGCTCGGTCTGCCCGAGCTCGAATGCAAAACGTCAAGTATAGACCTTCAACGAAAGTTGCAAGCCAGCTCGTGACGCGCTCAGGCACGTTTCTGTGTGCCTAACTGAGGTTGGCGGCTAGGAGAGACCGTGACGTGTGGGACCTCCCCGGCCAAAAGCAAAAATAGCTTTCAGGTACAGTATCCTTCAGCGGTTCCTGGTGAAGTCGCCTTGTTTCTCCTATCTGGCAGGCGTCATCACAGGTGGCACGAGAAGCCGACTCCGAGATAAACAGGCCGTGTTTGTTTACCCGCTTTAGGCTTTTTCTGAAAGGGGCTTTCTCTGATGGAGTTAGGACGTCAATTGATCTTCGGTGGGCCAAGCATAGGTAGACGGTTACATGCCGGCCTACGAACAGACGATAACTCTTGAAGACGAAAGGGACTAAAGGATGTTGCTTGTTTCGTTCACTTTACGTCGCCTTGAAAGGTGTACGTACTTATGGTAGTTTGGTCATTTAATTAATCATGCAAAAATATGCAAATGGTGCAAAAAATGCCAACTAAAGCCTAGTTTACATAATTCTGTCATCAGGTTGTGATTGTTCTTGCTCGTTCCACTAGCATACCACTCTTCGCACCGGGACGGACGTCTAAGAATAACCTGAATCTAGAAACTTGCTTTGGGCCCTACCAGGTTAACACAGGCCGGACTGGCATTAAAGTTTCGCCGTTCAGACGTATGTTTGACTTGACTTTACCTCAGCTCGATCTTGGGAGGTTAATCCCGGAAATCGGTCGTACTACAGCGATAGCACATTAAAACGAACTAGTTCACCTCATTTAGTTAAGACATATCTCGTTACAGCGAAATAGTCGGCTCTCCTCTCTTTAGAATTTCTTCGAGACAGCCACGATCCTGGTTCTCGCACAGACAATTATTACTACAACTCGAGTCAGCATCAACCCGCATTTAGATGAACTCCCTCAGGGCGACTCACGTTGAGATGTCCTCCTGACGTGAACTCCCCCAAGGCAAACCCCGTTAGGCTCTTCCCGCAGCCTTCCTCGCCGCTAGTCAAATCGGATAAATTAACCCGTGACAATTTCCTCACTACGATCTCTCAAAATGAATTCTATCCAGGACAGCTCGAGACGGTCACCAAATGGCTGATAGGTGACTGTCGAAGTTGAAGTAATCGACGGATGGGGCGACGTTTCCACTGCTACCCACTAAAACGACTAATAGAACTTCGGCAAGGATGATGACCGATGGCGTTAATGATGGCATGGGAAACTTGCGTTAACCTATGGAGGCTTTGGAAATCGTTTTCAGCGCAGATGTCCCATCGATAAAAGGCAGCAGTACGAATACTCGATGACGGGCTGTACTGCTGGAGTTGCTCGACTGTGTGAGCCTTAGCTACTTCGTCGGTTCTGTTGGTCACGCGTGTGTTTACGCCGTACAGAGGACAAGGAGATGCTGCTTCCTGACGTTTTCTACGAATTCAGATGTGTGTCCCTGAGTGACAGTACCCTTGAAGTCGGTGGAGCGATCGACGCAGTGAAGTTATCGGACAATTTCGACCTCAGCTTCGGCCACACTTCTGAGCCGCGGCTGTCGTGGCGGTACTACTTAGATCTAATTAAAACGCTGACCAAACATGCGCTTGTAAAAAAGGTTCGCCCTTTCGCCAGAGTTGGAACAGCGAAGACTTGAGAACCCAAAGCGGTATGTACATACACCGAACGCAAACACCTTTGGCCTGCTAAGTACACAATAGCATTATTCACTGCGAATACATGTGCGGGGCGTCCTCAAATACTTGGTTATATCATGCACACACCGAAAGCTATATTCGCCTCCATGCCATTGGAAGTCGCACTAACAATAGTGAGATTGGTTGTGCGTTATAGCTAGGCTACATAGACGTTTCTATCTAGAAATGCCTTTACAAGCTGCTTTTCAGAACGTGGTTTTCTTCTCCTGAAGTCATTCGCATCAGAAGTGACTTCAGATCGTTTGCCCACCGCGCACTACCCAAATATGGTGTGCCACCGTCGCCTTACTCGAGTTTGCAGTGAATAGTTCAGCGTTGTCGAATGTCCAGTTAGCAGTCCCGCCACGCACACAGAGATATAGATTACGGCTAGTTACGGTAAACGCAAACGTCTATCATTACAACGATTAATCAACATAGACCTAACAACTTATAGCCGCCTCTACGGAGTAGATGATAAACTGTCTAAGAACCGCGTACCCGTGCAGCCACTCGGTGCTCACGGTGCGATTGAGAGGTGGACTAGTCAACATGGCGCGGGCTACGGGGGCAAGCCATCGAGGACAATTTGAAGGTCGATGAGTTGTCTATTAGGGTCGTCCTTGGTCGGACGAGTCCGTCTCTTGCTTCGTGCTGATGATACGCAGTCTCATCAGAGCGAACGAACTGGAAACACTCGGCGAGCGTTGACGATTGCCCGAGAATGCACATTCGTCACGACAACGTAATTCGAACGGACACAGCGTCTCCGTCGGTTGTTTTGTGTTTAGTGCTCTTCCGATGCGTAAATCAACGGATCTCCCTAAAGTCGAGCCGGTCCAATCCGTTACTCAGCGCTATCTGATAAAGCCGCATTGAGAGTGGCCATTCGGGAAGACAGCGCTCACTCCAACCATTGGACAGAGTAGCTACGAGCGGACGGTTATTATGACACAACCGAGTGGCACGCCCGCGTTGGACGTGTCGACCAGAAAGGGGGCGATGTCAAGTTGGAGTGCTTTGAACCGCCTAAATATGGCCGTGCGGCTCGCGTAACAAGAGAATACTAATGGAGAACAGTGACCAGAAATAGAAAGGAAGCCACGTGCGATAACACATATATAGAGACGATCTTTTTGGACAATCTTTTTGTTGTGTATATAATAGATTAGTTGTAGCTTGTTCTTAACGCCGCGAAATAGATGACATGTTAAGTGATCAAGCCTGTCTGTTTCTAAGGCTAATTGATGTAGTGATTCATACGAACACGCCAGCGCCCTAATAAACTGCTGACACGCACGCCATATCAGCTGTTCCATGCGTGTTTCCAGCCTGAAAATGCCACCTGAGGAGCGAGCCCCCAGTCTCACATCCCGACACGGAGATCAGACGGCGCGCGCGTTTACTATAGGCCTGTTTCATATGCTATGGGCGTCGTCCTCCGCGCGAAAATACGAACACTTGTTCAGCCGGGGACGCTAACCACTAACCAGAAGCGATTTATCACTTCTCAGCCGCCAGCAGTAGAGTGCGTTATACATGCACCTCTGTATAGCTTGAATTCGGGCAGACTCCGAGGAAGACACTGGTG
>MNPL01006734.1:0-11578 GCA_002081605.1 Tropilaelaps mercedesae | reverse complement strand
ATATATATATATATATATATATATATATATATATGCAGTTAGTTTTATATGAAAACCGCTCATTTTTTCAGGTATTTGGGACTGTTTCGGCTATTATTACTGGTATTGCTAATATTATTGCTGGCAGTCGGTATGACTTTCGTCGTATGCATAATTGCACTACATCTTTCATAACTGGATCTCGGGCCTTTACTTTAACCAATGTACTTTTGAGTTGCGCCATACGCATGGACGCAAATGAAATGAATTTGTAATCAACATTTTAATCAGAATTTCCTTAATTACCACCTAGTAAATTTGAGTTATTACTACACACATCCGATCGAATTGAATGTTCGGGTGATAACATGATTTCCGCACTAGCACCGATGGGCTCCACAAAGTCACTTCTTGATATGTGGCATAGTGTCTAATCCTCCATAAACGCATAACTACTGTTTGGAAACCATGTGGGCCAACATCTTCACCTTAATTACTTCACTTTCTGTATTTCATTTGTCAGCATCTCGAAGAGTCTCCGTTACGCAACAGGTGAAAGTATATAACTAATTATATGACCTATGATTTTCACCGAAGATACGCAGGGTCTGTATTTAATAAACAGAATGGTCGAAAAGCGACAGTGCATTAGACTGATTGAAACGAAAATGGTCGCCTAGGTACGTGTGTGAAAATAGCTCGAGGTAGCAACTATGTGGACAAGTATAATAAGGCACCATACCCCATTGCAAAGAGAGTCTCTGAAATGCCTATCCATACCACTGTAAAGTCCATGCCATGGTCTTTACAGTGGTTCAATCTCATCGATGTTTTATGTTAGTTAACATAACGAATGAGGCTCGTGCGGTAGTTGATGCGCATGATGCAATTCAAAGGTAGATTACTTAAGTGTGGGTTCGAGATCTAGGCACAACGGGCATAGTGCAAAAACGCATACGCAGCATGTCAGTCGAAAAGCGCATCGTAGCCGGAGGTAGCTTAACTAAATACTAGTTTATGAAATTTCTACCCTCTAGCAATGTATATGCATACGTATAGTTGGTATTTTAAATACATGATTTTTAAAATACCAATATTTCGCTAATTTACCGATTTACCAATAGTTTCTTCTATGAGTCCAGCCAGACCGTAGAGTTCCTCGTCCTCTTTGAAATCCGTATCAAAATTAATAAAAACCACTTCGTGCTTGTGGTTGACTAAATACGAATGGATATCCTCCAGCATTGGCTGTAATCGACGGCCAGTTGGGTTATGTCCATTATAGATAAAGTAGTCATAGCCACTGTAGGCTGAATCCACTAGAGTAATGAAAAGTAAAACAAGGTTAATCCTTTGTACTTTGTTTCTTACGAGGTATGGCTTATTTATGGGAGCACCATCAACTACCAAATGTCTCTCTTGCATAGCTGATAGCACCGCAAAGGTTTTGCTTACACCGCCGCGATATCATCCAACTGCATATTTAGAATTCATGAGGTTAATGACCAGCGCCACACCGGTGTGCCAATATATCATGAAAGACTGCAAAAGAAGCTAATATAATGATTTGTCAAAAGTAAGGTTAAAGGATTGTGAATCAATTCTTGAATATTGGACCTATATGCATGCACAGCACTGACAAAAAGTGCACTCATTCAACAACACATAACACGAAAGGCAATTAATTACTTCTAGCCACCGCAACGGGTTGAAACTCGAACGATCGAATTCCATAGATTAGTTGAGTGAGGATGTCCTCTTCTTGGGTGTAGGTAACTCGCGCCACATTGGTCTCATAGTGCTTGTAGCGCCTGAACGCGCCGGACGTAAGGGTCCCAGGTACGGCCATGTAGATGATAGGCATATAGGCAAGTCGGTCCATATAAGTTGCCATCCACTCTTTGTCTGTAGGCAGAGTCGCTTCGCCGATAACCACTTCGTCGACAATAAGAATGCCGCGATACCAGTCGCTTGGCGGGTAGTTATGCTTACTCCACGACGTCTGCAAGCGCGATGTGAACAGAAAATACGACAACATTGGGAAACATGGTGTTAAATTCAAGCGGGGATTATTAAGGATCCACTATAGTTCTCTTTAAATGAAACTTACAGACGCGCTTATTTTAGAGTGTGAGTTTTATCTGATATATGTCTGGGTCAAATTTTACTACTAATTTTACTACCAGTATTCCACCATGAGAAAGCTGGCTCTTATTACAATAAAATTACTTAAAATTAAGTTAATCAAAAGTTGCCACACGCTTATTCGCTCTGTACCTATTTAGGTTCTTGCTTCTCCGTGTGTGTATACCATAACACGTAACTTAAGGCAACAAAAACGCGTAGTTTTACGCTGGAGGTTGATGTTGAACCTAATTTTGGGGATACAGGCGTCAGCAGCGATCTTGTCAAGGCTCGTTCATATACTGAGAGCAGAAACACCCCTAGGTGCTTCTAGCACCAACTCACCTCTTTAACATGTATTCCGGTGAAAATATAAATCGAGTCTCCCTTTCGGTTATAAATCCATTTCCTAACATCCAGTCTACGTAAATTATCGCTAGGGTCGCTGAAGCCCTCATACACCTCCAGAACGGCCTCGTCAATCTGAAATTGGGAAATCGATCGGCGGACATTAGACAACAAGTATTCCTAGTGGATTTTCTGACTAAATGCATAACCAGTTGTTCTTATAAGAGCAACAAAGGTAGCGATAAGGATAAATCTAACCCGTGAAGTTAAAAAAGGGATTCAATTGTTCTCTTTTAAGAGGCCATATTTGGTATACGAAGTTCGCTACAACAGCTCGAATAATGCAATATGGCAGTATGACTCATAAATTAGACGTTCAAATTTCGTATATTAAACATAATTTTTTATGCATTTCTGCTATTCTCGATATTTGTGAGGTTCAGGACGCTGGTGGTCTTTTTAAAAGTCATCTCAAGGTCGTTCATTCCTATTGAACGTTGTGGCGTGACGACTTCACGTGCGTGTATTCAAAGTCACCTAGTCACAGAAAATTGCAGAAGATTCACTCTTCAGGAGAAGTTGGGGAGGAATGAATATGCTTAAAGGTAATAAAGGCGTGAAACGCATTTCTCCCCGTTGAGGGCTTACTATGTATTCGGATACAGACGAAAAAGTTTTGAAGCTAATCTTCGGGCTTAGATTAAAAATGTTTCGTACTGCAAAGGCAAAAGATGTTGCGCCGTGATGAAGGCAGAAGAGTATAGCACTTCTGTCCTCAATCACACCGTTATCGCGAACGAAGAAATAAGTGGAAATAACGAGGCAGAAGGCGGCTGACGGCTCTCCGATGCCAAAGCTTCGTCGAAGTAGGTAAGGAACACAGCCAGGGGACAGAAGGAAGTGAAACAGGTCAGGGATAAAGCGAGGGAATGGAAGCATTCAATCACAAATACAGACGCATTTACGATCAAAACAATAGAGAATTAACGCTTCAGAGATAATTAGCGCCTTGACATCACGTCTAACGGAAACCTATTGAAAACTATAGGAGGAACAAAGAAATTAATGCAACAGTCCACGATCTAACGAATGTACTAGAGAAGTACTCATGCTGCAGAGCAAAGGGTTAAGTTGAAAAGGGAAAGCCTAGACGGACACAAGGGGGCAAAGCGATGTGAGTACACTGGATATGGATATAATGAATTTATTCATTTATTCATGATGTAATGTCTTAATCAAGTTTAATAGGTTTTGGGGTCATGGAAGGGGATAAAGAGGCGAAGCAGGCAAAGGTAATGATTGCGGGGCATATATTCTTGAGGGGCAGGTGGAGGAAGGCTATACCCATCGACGGACATCAGGTTCCTTTTAATTATCAATGTAGTGAAAATGCAAAGGACCCATAGCCAGCACTCGTGGCGCAGATACCTTCTTATCTTCACTTTATATAGGCACCGTTGTAGCTACAATGATAAGTGACGCAAACGAACTTATATACAGTCTGGCCACTATGGGCAATGTCTAGCCTCGTCTGGTTGATAGATCGATGAAGTCGCACGAGAATTTGAGCCTTTAGACGCTGGGTGATTTTTTGCTCTAAAAGTTCGCGTTGAAAAGCAGGCCGTTGGCACTGTGCCTTCCCTCACCCGCAGTAACAATATTGAGTACTCACTCAGCGGGAAAAATTGTAGCGTCCGCCATTGACTACTCCAGACAAAAGTTGATTACATTAACCCAAAAGCAAACAAAACCAGAATACCATTGAGATCTTTTCATCATTCGATATGTTTAGTCATGACAACCAGGGTGTTTACCTGATCTTGGTTGATGCCGCGAATGATAACGCCAAGCTCACGAGAATGGGAAAAGCCTGTTGCAATAACGAAGGACATCACCACTTCCTCCTCGACGAACTCCGGTGTACCAGTCGTGGTTTCATAATCGAAAGTTTCCATTCCAGTGCTGCCTGTTCCCACTTCTCCGTCTGTGGAGTTCCTCATACTTTCTGAGTAGCTTTTCGTATATTCTATGTTGTTCCTCGTATTTTCTATCGTAAAACTTCTTTCCATTGTTTTATAATCTGGCAGCGTTGCCGATATAAGGTCGGCCCATTGTGTACCTGAATTGTGAAGACCCAGTCTCTAATGAAGTCAAGATATCATAACTGTGCTTACCGTCTGCCTGTTGTCCAGCAGTTTGTTCCCGAAAGAAATGTGACGACCTATCTCGGCTAAAAAAGTCGCGTACAATCACATATTATATCGTTGTATCTACCTTGTAGTTACGCATGTTAGTTCGTCACGCAGCCGCTACTGGTAATTTAATTGTACATTGTGTACATTGTATAGGTTCGGTTAAAGGGACGGTGTACTCCTCATATAGATTTAGTTATCTCTTAGAAGACTAAAAGGGTACTAAGAGCGTAAAAGGGACTAAGAGGGATGTCATTCTGAAGTTCTAGTAAGATGATAATATACCATAATAATCAATTTGTGTTACACACCGCTATCCTCTTTTTACTATCAAAAAGATTCAGTGGCCACCAATGGTATATAAATGAAATTCATGTGCTTTAACTCAAACACAGCTGCCAAAGCTTTTTTCTAACTTCAAATGACTTTGTTCTTTTTACCAAGGGACTAAAATCCTATGCGTTTCACGCTTGAATGCGGATTTAATTATTTGGAACATCACCTTGTTTTGTCCTCCTCGGTCAAGCTTGCGTCTTTTTTGTCACTCATGCCTTCAAATTTTGCGTAACATAATTTTTTATTTTATGGGCGGTGTGAGTCTGGGTTTCAGCATCGGGTTACTTTTCTAAAGGCTTATAGGGATTCCTTTGCGGAATATGTGAGCTGCCTCGAGCTTTGTTGAATAACGGTTGGACTTTGCTATTTCTTTGTTGATCATATTGTCGCTTGAGCTGGAGGATTTACCTTTTTATGAGCACCGAAGCGGTTCATGGCTTCGAGTTGGACGAGTAAGCGGATGTCTTACGTAATATATTCAAATTTTTATGGTTAACCAGAATTACTTTTATTCAAATAGGTCAAGCAAATATGTTTAGATAGTTGTTGTTATCTGAATACTTCTGGGCGAGGCAAAAACCTCTCAGTAAAATGGATTCGTTTGCCCCATCAAAAAGAAATGTTGGATGTCAGTTGAAGTGTTACCATGGTGTTCGCTTTAAATAATGTTTCCCATCGTGTAAAGTGAAACTGCGCACAACAACACTGTTCTGTGACACATCGGAATTCTAAACCATAAAATAAAAAGGTGGTCATTTAATCCTTTATTTAGGTGTTATTTGTATCTAACTGGATGAACACAAATATGACTAACATTCCATATACTTTATCTAGAAACCTAGTGTTTCAGTCATAAATTTACTGACAGAATCCAGCGCTCTCATCTCACAGAAACGGAATCCACAATTGGTGGCAGACGCCGAGGTAAAGCGTTCCTGGTGGACTCCTTTAAAATGAAGGTTTTTGCAAACGTGAATTTTACAGTTAGTTTAGTTACATTTCGAGCGGCTGGTGGCCGCTATGAGCAGAAATGCAATCTCAGACGAAATCCCTCTCTTCTGGTCTTGGACGCCAGAAGAACGACTCGCATCTTATATAACTTATAGATTGAATAAAATTAGGAAAATGCGCAAAAAGCAGATACCGAAACCGTACAGCTTCTCCCAAACATCGCCCAACTAAGGCAAGGAGGCAGAAGATTATTTTGAAACCCCTCGTCTATTGGAATCAGCATCCCATCCGCCATCTTTACAGTTTTACATGAAGCCACAAGACGGAATAGAATTTTCGCATCCCCTGTAGCCTTATCGCAGATCGTACTAATTTGCAATATCACCTTTTAATCTTCTTCTATATTACATTATCTTTTGTCGGAACATTATTTAATAAATATTGTGCCAATTTTCTTCTCGTTATACAACTAATCTTTTTTCAAAGCGTTTCGACATCTGCTGATCCGATAGTCTCATTGCTATCAGCCGTTTCTAAAATAGCATTCTAAAACAGCATTCAAATCCTTGTAGATGCGTGCGCTTACGTCGTCTCCTATTTATTTAATAACTTATAAGCTAATTATACAGTGTTTGGTGGCTACAGGCTAGCTATAACTATCTGACAGTTTTTATACCCAATAGTGCACTAGCACCTTAATATAAGTGTTTCACGTTTTGTGACAAAGTCGCCACATACACGGGTTCCCCATTCCACTACCAAATAGGGCCAATAGTCACCTGTGGCCTGTACGCGAAATTGAATCTTTGTCTAAAAAACAACTGCTATAACTTCCTCTTTAACGCATTGCTTTCAGCATCCTAAGTGCAATAACTTAAACAGAAAAGACTTGTTTTGTGTGTTTAAGTGCTTGCGTTTAATACAGCATGCCAGCTGCTAATATTGCCAGCCTTGTCAATAATAGAAGATGTGTATTGAGCTGTAGATGCCTGGATTAAGGAGTTCCTGGCGTATCTTATCGGCTTTCATGCAACTTTTTTAAACCTGTTTGCACTTCTTTGCTAAGCGAAGATAATAGCGCTCACGAATATATCACATCTTCCCTATGCATCATGGTTTGAATCTTTATAATTTGATATGAGGTTTACTGTGTAGTGGTACCTTTCGATGACCACTTTCGCAGACTTAATATAGCATTTAAAAAGGATATTTCTACGTTTTACGTCGTTTTACTGATTAAGTGGTAGGCTGATTAAGTGGTCGAGCATACTCACATGCACTATGATTCGAATTTGTTTTTTATTGAATTGGGGTTGATATTTTTATCGAGATTTCGGAAGTAACGTTTGCGGTGATTCGTGATTAACTCATTAATGTTGCTAATGGATTAACAAGATTGGCTTAGATGGAGGATTTAATGGACATTTTTTCATCAAACATGATCAAGCTAGTTAGTATAAGTGATGATAGAATACAGTGTGGGGATATGCAACCTAACCAGCTTATTTGGATCAAACATGAGTTGGTGTCTTAGGGGGTGTTTCCCAGACCATTTTCCATTCACGGGTGACTTGCCTTTTACAAACGTCGAAGTGACTAATGATCTTGCATTTAGGCGCATAAGCGGATACTTAACACGATATATTCAAACATTTTTACAGCTTGACCATAGCCACTTTTACACAAGTAGATTTACACAAGAAGTAGCAGAAATGGAAAAAAAGTGTTGCTTCGCGTACAGAGTCCGCGAAGCAAACTCTTTAATGACGGCGGAATGTGCTTACTTCGTCAAATGTTGAATGGAAGATGACACGTCATCTTGCGCACATCAAGGCGTTTACTTCAAACAAGATTTGCTTGTGCAAAAGCTAAAACTGTGAATAACAATATAATTGTACGATACATCGGAGTTTCAAACAAAGGAATAAAGTAGTGGCTATGGAATCTTTACCAAGCGACCAGCCCGGTAAGCATAGGCGAGAATAATGCAATACTTCTAACGATATTGTAAATTACCTCTCTGAGTTTTCCTGTGGCTTTCAGACCGACTACCTCGGCGGTGCTTTGGTCTGCCGAAGTCACGATTTCGATCTTTTTCGCCAACTGAAACTAAAGAAATTCATAAAAGATCAATCATTTTGCAGTATCGACGGGTTATCCGAATAAGCAGTAATATGTTGTTTCCGATACTTTTTGGCTGTTGGACTAGAGCGTGACGCACCGAAAGTCACAAATATGTCACTAATGTGTCGTAGGGTCACAAATTTAAATATGTTGCCAGATCTACTCTCGGCATGGCCAGGTGCTAAATCATTACAGATATCACTTATGGTAGGAAAGCGCTGAATCTTTAGGGAAGCAGAGTTGTCCTTAACATTACCGCCTGTTGTACAGAGGTGTCTCAGTGAGTCAACAGTGAACTGGACCCTAGATTGACAATTTTAGCACTGTGAAATTCCAATATTGCTGTCAAAGCCACAGAATCTGTAAAAAGTAAACTTTCAAGGGGACAATAACATGGGCAGTAATCTCAAAGACCAGGGGAAGCACATTGAAACGAACGATGGTTGTAATATTGTATCGAAGATCGATTGTTTACCAACTGGAGGGAGACAATCTCGCTTGAAGCCAATATCAGTGTTTTAGTTCACGGAACCAAGCTCAAGAAAGCTATCAGTTAAATTCTATTGCTATGTTTCATAAATTGATTAGTAGAAAATGAGGATTTTTTACTTAATTTTCAAAACAAGGCTTTAGTACCAGTTTGAGATATGCATCATTCTACTTGCTTCAAAAAGTGTTTATAAAAATATGATACTTTACTATGGTAGTTTGTAGAACTGCTTAAAACATTTTTATGCTTTTACATTTTTTAAGCTACATTAATAAATATTTAGCCTCAAGTTATTATTTTATCAGTGACGCAACTTTAATATAACTTCGCTTGTTCAGCAAAACAAATATTGGAGGCGTTGGCGTTTTTAATTATTATTCATGAATTTTCCAATTCAGAGTAACTAAAACATAAATAGGAGCACTAACAAACCTTGGTTAGCCAGTGTAACTGCTAAAACGAAGACAATCAGGACGTTTTTCATTATTTTCGAGCTCAATTTGTATTTTCAGACCACTCTAGCTGTTGCCAGGTTTAGCTATCTTCTAAGCGGACCAATTTGGCCATGTATCATTACATAAGTAGCTCGTAAAATTGGAGTTTGAGTTTGCCACACAGTCACGATAAAACAATAAAAAATCGGCCTATGTCCATACAGACCTGGAGATATTTTGACAGTGTTTTCCGTTTAAAAGTACTAGAGAATTTACTTTACTCATATAAGCATGAATTACATTTAATAAAGATTTACATTGTAGTATTCAAACAGATTGTCCATCCGGCGTATCTTTATGGCCATCACCATAGTTGGTAGAGCTAAAACGATATCAATTAATTGTTCCAACGAGTGATGGATAATTCAAGAAAGGAGTGTTTTTTAAGAAGCTGGTTAGTCGGTGTGGAACAAATGTTCTTCAGTACACCTGTACCTGATAAGCCGACAGACAGATAATGTGGACACAAATAGAGATTTTGCCTGCGCTTGGCCACATACAAGAAATATCCATCTGCACCTTAAACGAAATCGCATGACACCAATAAATGGAATGAGATCTTAATAAACCATACTAGTTATTTAGCCTATATGTAGGGAGGCATCCGGTAAGTGTTGGCATGCCTAACAATAGCCACAGCGAGTGGAGAACCTACTATTGTCTCGTAAAAACGTCTTCTTTTGGATTCAAATCTCGGTATGAATGTGCGTACTTTGACGAATATAGCGGATCACCAAAGTCTTTGCCAGGCTGAGGCAATCTAACATTGATGCTGATGGAAGCATTGATAGAGGTAGCCAGATTTTGTCTGGCAGGTTTTGTCTGGGATGGTGGTAGATAGCACTGTATAAAACTATGCGTATCCAAAGACCATGAACTACTTGCTATCAGTCCGTTATGCACGCATGTTATTGAGAAATGGTAAAAGTAGTTATTGTCTATAATATTGGCCGATCGCGTCCTATAAGACTATACGCATACAAAGAGCAAAGTGTTCATTGCGAGCTCACCCAGTATCTTAAATGGTTTTTTGCTACTCATAATATAAAAAAAAACTTTCTTTGATTGCAGTATACTTGAATATAGGTGGCATTTGCTTTGATATTTGCATTTGCGAAATAATGTTGGACAAACTTGCACTAACAGTACTTGCATTGACAACGTTACTAAATCTTTTAAAGCTTTGTTTTTTTATAACATTTTTATCTTCGCAAGCGCTTCAACATATCGCACGTAAGTGCTCACAATGCACCTCCGTAGAATTGCGATAGTAATTTCCAGAGGATGCGATCCAACATTATTCATCTTTACCGCCTTTTTTCTATCCGAGAGATACAACTTGAATCAGCTAATAATTACTGACGCACGTCAGTAATCATCAGCCAAGGCATTCGAGCATCGTTACAAAAAAGGGTGTTCTGGCCCGTCAAGTGCCGCGCTTATATCCAAGAAAAGTCTTAAACGAAAGCAATTTTTCTAATGCTATCAGTGAAGTCTTGAAGTAAATATGCTAAGGCCACTTCAGTGAAGCGTTATCTCCGAAACTCACAACTAACAGGGCGAGAAAATACTTATAGTCGAACAGCGTTTCTTCTCCAATGTACTATTCAACCTGTCAATTATTGAAATTAATCATTTTAACACTTCCGCGACAGTTTGAAGCTTCTTCAGCCTGTCGGAAAAAAATTCGAAACGTAATGGTAAATTACCTAGGCGGGCCAGCAGAAGAAAAAGATTATTTTAAGAACCGAGTACCTTGGTCAAATCCATCAGTTTCTGAACCTGAAGCGTTGTTGCAATTAAGAAATTGATCATTCGATATCGTGTGAGCAAGATGAAGGCCAATAAGGGTCCGATATCCCCAACAATTCAAATCGTGATCATTGTTTGCAAGGCAACTGTGGTAAAGTGCCCTTTATTTGCAACAGCCTATGGACTTTGAGGAGCTTCTTTGCTAAGGTGGTTAATGATATAGATTGAGAGATTTATATAGCTGGGAACTTGATCTTTTCGAACTACCAAGTACAGATCGGATGGATTGCGATGTTGTGTCAAGTTGAATTTTTACTCTCTCCACCATTCAACGATGTACGGCATTTTCATTTCATGTTTTTTGTTCCATATAACTAACGAAGCATTTTATTGAGAAATATCTTAAATGAGCTCTTCTTTAGATATCTAAATTTTTTTAAAGCTGACCATCAGCCAACATTTAACGTCCACGGTAGCAGTTTTGCATTACTTCGTAAGACGGACCTTATAAATGTAAATGTGCAACGGCGGGGATCGAACCCGTGCACCTACTCCTCCAGTCGAAAGGCGCATACGAATGCACCAAGTCACCGAGCCACCGAGCTCTTAGATATCTACTACCAGGCTACAAATATTCTTAATAAACAATAGTGATGCAACATAATTAACCCCTTCAACCACGTTCTTCACAAAGATAAATATTGTATTTGTTAGCGAATACAACTTGTCAACTGTGGATCAAGAGTATACTAAGATATATATATATATATATATATATATATATATAT
>MNPL01006733.1:0-23839 GCA_002081605.1 Tropilaelaps mercedesae | reverse complement strand
ATATATATATATATATATATATATATATATATATTATGAAAAAGATTACATTTGGGCAATAAACAATGTTGGGCCCCAGGCCGGAAAAAAATGTTGACTGGAAAAAACGGAATAAGTGGCTATGCTACATATGTATGTTATGAAAAACGCTTTTATAGTGCATAATATTACAAGCATTTAACTCTAAAACTCTGACGAAAGTAGTGGATAACGACAAGAGCGCTGTTGTTCCACCTCAACCGGGGGTAAGTTAGCAAATATTTTATGATGCAATTCTTTGAACACAGAAAGTTCTGCATGGATAAGCCCTATTATACTTTTAGCCGAACATAGCATTCTACTTCCTGCGTGATATGTTCCATTAATAGCGCAAATACAACTTTCTCACTTGTTTGTGTTTTTTGGCAAAGATTGTTATTTGATTTTACAAGGCAATTACTTTTCGCTGCTTCAACGATAGCAGAGCGTTGTTCTATTCCATTTGAATTTGAAATCCGCTTGGACTCGCAGAGTGACATTGGCTCAACCGGGCCTTGGTAGTTAATCTTTATAACTGAAAATCCATCTGTTACAGCTTCAAGCAAGGCCGTAGGATTATACATTGAAAGCACAAAGTGGGGGTTTGTTGTTTGACCTTTAGTATGGCATATGAACAAACAGCATATGCTAGTCACGGTCATTGAACTTGTGATAGCGCTACACTCCATGTCTAAACCTGTGGCTCTCGGCGTTCAAGTCCGCGTTGAGTGAAGACGACCTCATAAAGCGTCTATTATTTTTCATCTCGCTTCAAACCAACAGATTTGATGTCGAACAGGGAAGAAGCAAGGTAGCGTCTTGTAGGGGAGATGCTGACCGGTAAAGTTTTCCTGTGATGTTAGCGAGCTATTGGGTGGAGCTGCAAAACACTCGTGCAGCTACGATGATGGCGTTAATAAGAGGAGCTCGCACGCGCATTTGCTAACCAGTAATTCCGTGTGGGGAGTTACAAAATAGCCAGCCTGCCGCGCTAACATCGTTGGGCCATGTGGCGAAACAAAATACCTAAAATACGCAAAATGGATGGAGACCGGCAGCAGAGATATAAGCTGTTGTTTTGGAGTTGTTTATGGAGCCAATGAACAAATAGTATAAGCATGTTCTTTTGTCGTTTGTCTCTCTCTGATTGATACTGTTAACTAGTTGAGACGAACGATAAAACAAAACGAACGTCACTTGCATTTTTCCTTGCGGCAACGATTACATTAGGCTTTTCATAAACCAGCCAGAACGCCTGATGAGTCGTGCAGGGTGCGGCTGCATATTGACGAACTGCGAGAAAACGTGTTCGTACCCGTGTGGCCACCTCAAGTTAGTCTCTTGTTAGCCTTTGTTGGTTGTAATCTGTTTGGCGATTTTCTTTTTTCGTATTCACGGTGTGTGGTCAAGGTTTCCGATAAGGTCTATTTCTATAGAGGTCTTCCTCCCACCGGCAAACTAGCAAACCATAGACTCAACGGCGAATGCAACGTCTGCAGAATTTTACGACATCTTTAACTTTTGTTCGCCCTAGAAACGCCTCTGTTGACGGTGGTAACGCGATGGCAAGCAGAGGGGGTCTAAATCATCGTCAGGTTGTCAAGTAAAAAAAAAGCGAAAAACGGACGTTTGCTGCTAGCAGCACAAACAGCACAAGAAAGCCACGTTAGCCATCATTGACGTTGCCAGATTTATGGCCTACGATTGTCGCATGACTAACAAATATGCATGACAAACATAGGTGAGTCGTTCATTCGCTAGCGCTGAGTCCTTATATGTGGAGTGACCTCTGGACGCGTTGCTGCAAGCCTCCACAGAGGTCGCTAGGCGTATGTTGATTTTCATTTATTCGGGATAAATACTGGGCACCATGGTTGAGTAAAACTCCAGTAACTGTTGATGATCTTTTGTTACTGCTCGAAAGGGTATGGAAATAAAACTGCAGATGCGATAATTGAAGCGAAATCCAGGCATAGCGCAACATTTTCTGGGTAGCCGGTAAAGTCAGAGCCGTAAGACGCATTATATTCAAAGTAAATATTTAGAGGCTTGTTAGAGTCACAGCGCCGCAAGCTCATAAAAGCACAACCTACGGCGCCACAGCTCTCAGTCGACATAGTTTCGGTAGGAACAATTGCCGGTGAAGTGTGTCTTTATGATGTTTCGTGCTAAGATTTTTTCAATATTAGGTCTTTGTTTTTTCGCGAGACTAATATTTGCACTTGATGACGCTTAAGCTTGTTGCCAACATTAGCAAATCCATTGTCAATGGCAAAGTAGGGGCCAATTTAGATGCATCAGGGCAAATAGTGCTATAATTACTTATATATTTTAGAGTTAAGCCGCTTGGTTTTACACGGTAACACGAACAAAAGCCACTCAATGAAGGTAGATTGCTTTTCGTGGAGATGAAACTGAAACATATGACATTGTTTTCATGGAAATGTAATTTGAATCCTCTTAAATCCAAAACATAGCTTTTTCTCATGGTGGTTCATTTCTATATGAAATAAATGGCTAGAAGGATTAGGAAATAAATTCTTGAGCTTTTTGTCAGTGCCTAAGTCCATGCAGTCCGGCAAACCCAGAGAGCTCCACTCTACAGTATCTTTATACTTACATATTTTTTAACAAAGTTGGTTTTCCCGTCAGATTGTAATAAGCTGACTTAACTTACGAGCGCTGGTTGTTATGACTCAATATATTTCAAAAGATATTTGATTCAGCTGCGGCTTAAACTTAGGCCTTGAAGTGAACGGCTTAACGTCTTGCTCACCCTGTCAAAGTGAAATCAGTTTTTTTTGTTTCGTGATGTATATTAACCACTATAATTTCATAGAGCAAAAGGATAAACCCCGGAATACCTTGTCGATAGTAACAAAGGTCCAAATGATTATCAACTTGTTCTCTTGCACTACCAATATTTTCTTTGGAACGCTTTCTATACTCTACGCTAATTGCTGGGCATTTTCAGTAACCTGTGAAGTACAGTCTCTATTATGTGGCTCCTCGTGGAGCAAATCTTATTGAATTGCCTGTTGGCACGCATTCACTAACAATCAGTAGCATACATCACACCTTGTTGATGTGATTGTTAGAGGTAGAGCCCTAGACAGTCATTGTGACGTGAGTGAGATGTCCTTCATGACACTGTTATATATGCTGTGGAACTAACTACCCAATCAAGTCGCCAGTTGTAATAAATGCATTGTACTAAGTAAAATAAGCCGTTAGTTCTAAACTATTTTTGCGGTATTTTAGAAAGCAAACTCCTAGAAAAGCTGAGCACGTCCGGCCGGCCACTACTTCGAACCCCAATATGCTGCAATGTTCCAACGTCGTTGATCCGTAGGCCCATACACCTGTAGATCAAATAAACTTTCAAAAAAACGGCTTATAGAAAAACTACTTGACAGACAAGGGGGCGGTTGAAGCGTTTCCTAATTTTTCCATGCACTTTCGAGTCCAGATGGCCGCTTCGAGACGGGCAAAGGCATGTCCGTTAAAGCTATCCACAAGTTCACGAAAACGAACTGAATACTGCTTGATCCTTTCTACATCTATATAAATACGGGTGGTAAATAGATAGGCCGAGGTAAGTAAATACGTCGTAACCTGAGTAATCTGACATTTAATCCAAGAGTCACCTCCATCACCTTCGCTATCCTCCTCCGTTTTTCGTTCATTGTTACAATCTTCAACGTAAACAATACTGCTGTAATTGTCGTCACAGGAGCCCCGTTTCTCGTAATGGCATTTCTCGTAGCCCCTTTATATCTACTGGGTGCTCAAAGATTGATCCATCAAGGCGGCCTACCGGGCGAGAAGAACCTATAAGTATCCACAGGGTTGTGGCCGCCCTTTATTCGCCCCTCGATGTTTCCCCTCTCTCCTTCACTTTCTTTTTGTCCGTACCTTTGGCGATCTATATCGAGCCTTCGCCGTTTCCCCTCCACAGTACGAGCCCTGATTCTTAAACCCCAGTATCTCACCAGGTAAAGAGGCCGTGATCTTTCCCTTTCCTTTGCCCCAGTACATACTGCCTTTTTCCTGCGCCCTCTTCTACTGCCCGCCCTAGCCCCATTATCTGGGATTCGTTGTGCTTGTATGTTCTGAGATCGCCGCGGCCCTTTGCACCCCTCCGAGGGGGGAACTCCACCCTCGATGGCCAGATGAGCCCCGGCAAGCGCTACGATACAAAGGGTCTGCCAAGTGGCCGAAGCTTGCCTTCGGGACCAGCAACGGGCGTCGTGACTGAACCAGCTCGCTTCACGTCGCCGAACGGTCCCTCGAGAACCTCCGACTTGCGGCGTGCGTTCGTCTGAGAAGCACTGGCCGGCGGCCGTGCCAGGGGCATACACCGATCAGTGGCCGTTTGAGCTGCGTGAGGTGAACAGCGTCGGAAGTTCAGGCAGACCCATCCTTCGTGAATTTTCAGTGTCCCAGTCGACTCTCACTTAGACGCTGCGGCTGTCGCCGAAGTGAAAAGTGAATTGGAGGGATCAGCGCTTAAAGCTCAGCGTTCCTCACTGTTTTCTACCGAAGGTTGCGGCGGTACCAACACTGCCAGTGATCGTGGTGACACCAATCTGAGATTCGGAGTTGAGTGGCACGATTTCGTAGGAGTAATCGTTTGGGTGCCAGTGGATCAGTGAAGGGTGAGAAGTGAGTGGTTTCTGACGAGTAGCAGGGAGTTCCTCCAGCTGCTGCCGTAAGGCTGCAGCCGAATGATGGCGTTCCTTAGTGACATTTTCAAAAAAGGATAGAGAGGCCCTTTTGGGCCTGAGGGGCGAAATTGAGCTGGCCACCCTGAACAGGCCGCCCGCTGTTGGGGCTTGCCATTTGGCACACTGGAGGCTTCTCGCCGTCGCAGAGGCTCTCGTGGAGCCGACATCATCGACGAGTACTGTGAGTCTCAAGACGAACTTGAGAAATGAGTCGAAAAGGGACGCAATTAAAATTTTTATCGAAATATTTCTATTGGAAATATTTATATCGAAATAATTGTATTAGTCCGATTCGGAGGGGATAGCAGGAAGTGCTACCACAGGGTTATTGTGGTTGAATATTCCAATGAGCAAGTGTACGTATAAGTTTTTGAAGCATCTTCCAATCGAGCAAATATAAATAGTGCTTTGGTGTTCGCCTAATCTGCTCTAGGCTTAGAAATGCTCATTGGTAATAATCCCTAATATCGGTGTCAGTATTATAGGGGCTGGGCGAGAAAAGGATCTAAACTATACGATAAACACGTAGTTATTTATTCCTGAATGAAGTGTATCAAATTATCTTCTATTCTTCTAGCCTGTTTAGGTGCATAGTCGGTTGCAAACGATAATAGTGTAGACCTCAGCAGTATAGATAGGGCACGGCTGTGTTATCAGCTCAGTCGAGCGTGTCATGATACGCTGAATTGGGCTTATTAATAGGTCACGTATCGCTGAGGTTAGCTCTCATCATAATAATAGTGTAGCGGGCTAACTGACATTTGAGGGCTGTTCACTTCTAATTTGCGGTTTCATCATGCTATTGTCAGACTTGGAGAGAATGTGTTGTTTCGAAGGCTGATAAAATATGGATTCTCAGAAATATCGTATTGCTTCCAAAATAAAAAGACTATCTTATAATAAACCCTTAAGAAAAGATAGTATACCCGCGCGATTACTGTTGAATATTAAAAACTGATTAATATTTGCTGATTGAAATTTGTTTCGCCTTTGAAAATCCTATTAATTATTCATCCATAATGTATGCTATCTTCGGTGATCAGAGTGCTTAAAGACATTTATATACCGGCGCTATAGTGTTAACAGTTATTAATAAAACCGTTATTAATAAAATAATATTAATAAAAATTAAAAACAAAATGTAAAATTGTATCTGTATATCCTGCCGACCAAAATATGCAACACTGTGCGTATTTCACGGAATATGCCTGTTTTGTAGAATAACAAACTTTGCGTAACAAGCGTTCGTCGTAGAGCACATGCTGTAATATGGCGATTCGCTCTGTCGTCTAATAGAGGAGGGACATAACAGATCTAGGGTACGCTTCACTCAAACACACGGGCACACACACAGACCGCAAGCTTTGCCAAAATATCATAGGCACCTATAAGGAAACTGGCAGGCTACCCTCTTTCGTTTCAACTAGTCACCGGACGACAAAGTGATCGCCACTAAACATTACCCACGCCCTACTCGGAAAAATGCAAAGATAGCGATGGCTCGTTTACTGTTGGCCAGGCAGTTATTTCGCTAGCCTTTTCATCGTTATACCCAATCCTCTTCCGGAGGCCGGTTTGAATGTGATTTTTCCCAAAGAGACCCAGCCCGATGATTCGACTGACGACGATGAACAAAATGAGACTAACACTAAAGACTGACCAAAATTCTGCTCTGTTAATTTCACGCACATGAAGCGTTTTCAATGCGCACAAAGGTGCGTCGAGAGTGTCTAGTTTTTAGTTGTAAAAAATGTTCTAATCGTTCTGTTATTTTTGGCAGAGTCGAACTTATCGAATTGCTAGATTTTAGCTCGGTCAAATTTCTGTGCGAGTCTTGAAACGTTCAGCACTTCTGATAGCTGCCTTCCTCACCTTGTGTTTCCGCGTTCGTTGAATGTGTATTGAGTTACTCCTCTATTTAAAGGTTGCAAAACCCTCCGTCAGCTGAGTCGGCCTATATCCATATCAACTCGCTTAGATTTTCACTTTTTTTAATCGTCTCTGTTTAATGTCACTTTGTGCAAAAATATGCCTTTACGCTGATAACATTATCTCGTATATCTCAGGCCGTATGTGGAGTGTTGTTTACTAGAAGCTAAAGACAGATGGATAAGAATGGTTTGCTTATTGATCTCTCTAAATCGGAGACGGTGGTTGTGGATAATGCTATCGCCATTAACGACCAACGCATCCGCGATTTGTTTTCTTGGCGGTTTTCTAAATGACGAACTAAAGGTACGGCTTATTTTTATACGGAAGTTAATCGGCCGAGGGCTGCTTCTTACTTGTGCATGCCCTCAGCTAGATGAAAAAATGTTGTCCAGCTTTCTATACTATTCTCTTTCTGCATCTTTCTTACGGTATCGGTCTAAGGTTGACCTATAACAGTGTATTGAATCCTATTTGCAAACTGCGAAAGTGGGCTTTAAGAAGTACCTTATGTTGTGTCACTGAATATTTTACTGAACCGTACTCGGGACCTAAGACCATGCTTTATTTTCTCAAGTTGTCGTGGTTCGAATGCTGGGCAATTTTTGATCTGTAATAAAGGTGGCCTTGAGTGGCTCAACGACTCGGCATTGTATACTGTATTGTTCCGCTAAGATCTTTACACGGAAATTCACACATTATTTTGTTTGCCTGATGGGACTTGTTTGTCCGAGCAGCACCTGATTTAAATTTTCAAGAGCCTTTTTAAAAGTTCAAGCCACTACAATGTTACGGCATTTGTGAAGTATTGCCTGTGGCCATATAATTCACTGTGTTAATTAACTTGTGTGTGATTATTCCATCTATAAGGTAATATGTTACTGATCGATATTAATGTAACTAATTAATGATCAGAATATTACATGTAAAAGGACGTTCAATGCTTGGACCTGTCATCAGCAATGTGCAATAATAATCTTGCTTAATTTGGAGTGAACTTCTGACTATTGGTTCACTCTTGGTATCTAAAAGCGTATTTTGTAATTTACTATTGAGGTAACAAAGTGAATAAATAAAACAAGAAGTCGATTTTAGGGTCAACAAGTATGTAACATGAATTATGATTCAAGTTAAGTTTCTGATTAGCATTCTACAGCCCCTAGTACGTTACCGTAGAGACTGGAGAGTGGGGAAAAATGTTATCAACGACGAAATCGTTGTTGTTGTTTGTTAAGTCACACCCTCGCGTTCGAATAAGACAAAAGATATTTCTCTCTCAATCTCTGCACTCTGACACCTGCAAACACACGCGTCGCATACAGCATGAAGACTCGGATAACGTAACAGATAACATAGCTCCTCACGCATGTGAAATGCGGAACTTGTAGTTTTCGAAGGGATTACGGATATGGATCTTTGCCGCGGTAACGGAAACGTATACATTCATATTGTTTGCGGGTCTGATTGCGTTTTGTAGATGAGCAAGAACGGGTGCAGAAAAAGGTGTTCGTCAACTGGATTAATCATGTTCTAGCGCAGCGTGTGCCGCCCCTGCGCCTCAAGGATCTCATCGAGGACCTACGGGACGGCACACGACTCTTGGCGTTGCTTGAAGTCCTGTCTGGGGAAACCCTGCCCGGAGAACGCGGTAGGGTACTCCGTAGACCGCACTTCATTTCGAATGTTAACAACGTGCTCAGGTATGCTGCTGGGAGAGCGACACGAATATTATTTTTGCTCTCTATTCTTTTCAAGATCTTTTTGCTCGATGCGTGGTGGATTTTTTAGTCCATTTACACCTCAGCTTTGCACCATCCCACCGCTTTATGGCTTACGCAAATAGAGTAATGAACATGTAGCGTGCCAACCTCTCGTTTTTAAATGCTTGATGTCGTACAATAATGTCGTACATGAAACAATCGACGCTGTGAATTCACCTAAATGACTTCTTTTTGGTCCATCTATTTATTGTGTGTCTTCTCTGAACAGATTTCTGGAACGTCGAAGAATAAAATTGGTGAATATCAACTCGACAGATGTGGTCGACGGGAAACCGGCCATAATCCTCGGATTGATCTGGACCATCATCCTTCACTTCCAAATAGAGCAGCACACCGCTAGTTTATTCCCGCAGGCAACGGGTGCGGCCTCCCCGGCGCACGTGGCTTCGCCAGCCCGCGACAGGGATGCTTCGGTCGCTGACAAGTGGAAGGGCGGTGCCCGAAAGGCCCTTCTTCAATGGGTCAAAAACGCCATCAGTCAGTATGTATTTAGTGGCTATCCTATCCTTTTTCTATTGGCACACGAAAATTTTCGAAGCGTTTTACTACAGCGACTACAGCAACCAATTTTTCTTGAGAAGAGCATTTTTTCCGGAGACAAGTTTTCAACACGGATTTGGAAGAACATTAGGCTGAGGAGAAGTGTTTAAAGCAGCAAGGGAAACATTAGTAAACTAATCACGGACACGTACTTAGCAAGCATGATCATTAATATATTAAGGGAAATTCTAGAATTTGCCCTTTAAAAACTTTACAATTTCTCCTTGGTATTCTGTAATACTCGAGGCGTGATCAATGCTTCTCCGTAAGGGCTTAAACGCTAAGTACTCATTTGACACGATTGTGTCATTCCTTAAATGGGACATCAAATGACAAAACATATTTTAGCAAAACGTCTAGGGTACTCCGTATAAGTTTTAACCACATCTATAAACATTACCTAGTAATCGTTTGAATAAACGCGTGCTTGGGACGCTTATTCAATTGTGGTAATGCACCGCCTCCAGTTTTGTTGACCTACTGCTCATCTACATAATTTGGTTACTGCTAAATATATACTACTCATAAATCTTCGTTCAAACGTGCAATGGACCGAAAGGTGGCTAACCATTCCTAGTTTTATATCAATAAAGCGTTCGACCGAATCGCGCGTAGTATGAACTTAACGCAACCGGCTTTTGCTGATGCAAAACCTGAGCAGAAATCATGTCCTGAACACATAATATCCAGTAGTGTAGTATTGTGATACACCAGATTGACGCATTATACAATTCACATGTGTGATGCCCTTAAGATAGTAAAGCTTACTATGTACAAATAGACCGTAGGTAGATGTTGGGGCGTAAAATTGCTCGTTCTTACTGGAATATGTGTAATTTAATCCGAAAGGCGGTTCGGGATCCATGTGAACGACTTTGGACCATCATGGCGGGACGGCATGGCCTTCCTTGCCATCGTGTCAAGGCTCAAGCCGTCCGCAGTCGATTTGGACGCTGCACGGGACTGGAGCAACCGACAAAGGCTTGACACTGCCTTCAATATCGCTGAACGAGAACTCGGAGTACCGAAACTCATCGATGCTGAAGGTACGCTAGATTCTATGTGCTTATTCTAGCGGTACTGCAGGTGAAGGATCGGTGACAGCACGCTAGACGGAACTGTAAAACATGTATCGGTACGGCCAAATCGCATTGTTGAGTTCGAAACTGGGTGGCAGGACGAATGAACAGTTTACTGGAAGTTGGGTTTTATAAAAAAAATTAGCTCTTGGATAAAATCTGTAATTATGTCAATTTCAGACGTGGACGTAGCGCAGCCAGACGAAAAATCCATTATGACATATGTGGCCCAATTTCTGCATAAATACCCTGATTCTGCATCACAGCCACGAGACACCTCAGGCCTAAGCAGCGATCCGGAGTTGACCAAGATGAATGAGTTTTTGACGCGAGCTGAAGACACGCTGAACCAACAAGACCCGGATCTGAACGAACAAGTCAGGGTACGTCGTAATTCATGCTGAACTGTATTGGTCGAGTGTCTGCGACCTAGGTTATTACGGAATATAGGTCGGGCCTCACGCATTGTTCTTGTGGAGCTGCCTTATGGATTTCTTAAGGCGTTTATAAGTACTTGTTTTATTATGTCCGGAATGCTGTTCACATGCTTGTTCAGTGCTGCTCATTAAAATCATGCCAGCTCCGAAATGTGAGCAAAAACAACTGAGATCTCTTAAAAAGGTTTTCGTTGTAACATGCTATTAATTTTGACAAAAAATTGTCTTCTTCGTCAGAAGCTCTGAAAACGTCTGCCCAAACCTAGCAGCACATAAATGTTAACAAAAAAAATGTATTTTTTCCTTTTTAGAGCTTCCGAACTTTGAAGACTGAATACCGTAGCATGGAATCGTTATATCACGCACTGCGCAACCGCGTGCGGACCGAGACATCGATAGCGACCCACTGGCCTCAGGTGGACCAGAGGTGGAAAAATGTCGGCAACCTTCTGAAGGCTTGGTGGCAAAGGTGAGAGCAGAACTGTATCACGTTACCAGCTTTTCCCTTCAGAGCTACAATCGCTTTGCTAAGGCCTAAGGCCTAACAGAACGATTTCCCTGCGCGCTTGCATTAATCTCATCATTTGTGTGTGTTCCTTGTAGACTCACCTCCGGTTTATCATACGAGACCCTGACGTTCCTGCAGTTCCTTGACGACGCTGAACAGCGACTGTCTCAGCCCGCTGTCCCACCCGACATGCAGTCTGATGACCTCGTACGGATGGGCCATATCAACGGAGAGCACGACCAGTTCTGCCATGATCTACAGCAGATTTCCGAGTGGTTTCAGGCCGCCAAGACCGACCAGTTCAAGATATCGGCCCTCTACGAGGACTCGAACAGGAGGCTAGCGGATATCACTGCCAAGACGAAGGACCGCACCCTTCTGCTCAATGTTTATCAACTACGTGCGAAAATGTTGACGATTATCTCCAAGGCGAAAGGCGTATTCCAGCGATGGAAACTGCCGATCGCTCTGAGAGAAGGTCTGAATCATGAGTGGGACGCTGCGAAGATACAGCTGGAAACGTATACGACGGATTTTGCAAAACTCAATCTCGAATTTCGGGCAGCTCTCGACGGTTGTACGGCCAGTGAGGCGATGAGTGAGTAGTTGCACTTTTCCGTGACAGAATTGTCTGATTGCTGTAGAGAAATGCAACGAACGATATTATTTGATTTCGTAACATGGCCGTTCTCTTACAGACCGCGCGGAAGCCGAGCGTCTTGGGCGCGAGATCACCGAACAGTGGGACGATGTCCAAACGAATATGCGCTCCTTGTACGAAATGCTCGATACACTATTCAAGAACTTTAGGTTTTACACCGAAAGCTACGAAAAGGTATACGCGTGGCTGCAAGAGGCCGAGATGGCCTCAACTGCTTCGGAAACTCAAAAGCTGGTGAGCAGATTGCCAAATTTTAACCGATTGAATCTAATGACTAACATGCGAGTCAGTCGGTAATGGAAGGACTCTCATAAACTCCGAGTTTCTATGTGCATAGTATGGGAAGCGCGCGAATTTAAAATTCAGAACTTTCAAACCACAAATCATTACGTCCTTTGTGGTCATATCTTTACAGGAGTTTTTCTCGGCTTCGAAAAAATTCGCCGAATTGAAAGATCGTGTTGTTGACGCAGGCGAACAATGCTACGATAAAGTCCAGGAACCCCTGGCAACTACTATTCGGTCGCAAATTGATGACCTAAAACGAAAATGGAATGCCTTAAGTCACATCGTAAGTATTGTTTTAATATTAGGCATATCGAGCCTGAACCTTAAAGAAACACAGACTTGGCTTCGCTTTACAGTATAGAAGCAAACCCTAATAAAGCTCCTAAAAATTAGGAAAGTTATTTCAGTCAATTCACTTCGATCGGAACGAATTCGATCTTTTCGTGGGTGGAACCAGTAATTTCAATTTTCGATCATGCACAATTTTCAGATTGCACCGTACATGACAGCCGACGACTCTCTTAGGAAACGATTGGACATCCAAAGGGAGATCGATGCTTTGAAGGAGAGAATTGCCAAACATGAAATCCTTCTCAACACTAGATTGCCTTACGAGAAAGAGAAGTTAGAACGACATGCTGACGAGTTACGTAGGATGCAGAGCGAGGTTTGTCGTTGTTCGTTCTTTAGCGCTTCATAGACATTTCTGCTGTTTACAAGTCGATTTTTTAAAAAAAATCGTGTCTCTCATTACCTGCGTCTTTGCTTTGCTGATTGATATTTGCATGCCATTCATATTAACACGCTTACCTCGCTTCAGAAATGCTCCAAGTGTTGCCGTCCTTCCTGTGTTCTTAGTACCCCAGCCGTAACGTGCTGTACGAATGTCAGTATGATCAAGTTTCTATTTTTCTGTTCTTGAATTCCAGATGCATTCGCTAGATGAGAAATGTAGAGATCTTTCTCGCAAGGTTCAAGCGATGGTGTCGGAACTTTCGGCACCGGAGATGGAGCACACAATGAATGTTCTCAGGGTGGAGAAGGATAAACTGGTCATAGTTCAGGGTAGGCTCAACTCGAGGCTCACCCAGATCCAGAACCTGCTTGGCTATTTAACAACGCTGCTCTCCGAGTTGGAGGCAATCCCACCATGGCTAGATGAAGCTGAGGCGTTGATTTCCACTTACACCGGTGCGTCGCGTAATGTCACGTATTGCTGCTCATCGCTCCTAAACGATACACTAAAACTAAACTGAAGTACAAACGAGCTAAAGATCAGTTGAAGCAATCCCATCAACAAGGTGTTTTTACTGAAAGTAACGTTAACGCGTGCAACTTTTTTCCAGCTCCAGTGGATAAAACTTCTGTTGAAAACCTCCTCGAGAAGCACCGTAGCTTCTTCTCAAAGTTGTCGGAGATCCAATCAGTTCTGGAATGCAAGAACAAAATCATGAGGGACATTAAGGAGGAGGCGGGCCCTGCCAACGTCGATGCATCCTCTGTCGCGAGCAAAATTTCTTCGGTCTACCAGAGATTTATTGTAAGTGTACAGTCCATACATCTAGCATTAGCTAATCTTGATGCTAGCAGGATCGGGTAGTGCTATTGATTACTTAGTCACTTATGCCAATGCAATATAACTATGGATTTAGCCTTAAAATAGAGAGGCCCTCAAGTCAATGTGTGCATTGCTAAATGAATAAAAGATATATAGATTTTCACGCATTTTGTCCGACGGACATTTGTTGCCCATTATAGGACGTACAGAGCCTGTCAAAGCAGTGGGAGCAGGCTCTCGTTGAGGCGTTGACCCGCTGGACCAACCTCGAGGAACATACCGGCGCGCTTGAATCGTGGCTGGTACAAGCCGAGCCACTTCTTCAAAAAGGCTCCGTTCAGGAGCAAGTGGCCTTCTTCTCTCGACCGTACCAGCACCTGTATCTTTCGTTCGTTGCGGCCGCCAAAGATGTTCTATCAACGGTAGACCCTGCTCAGGTACCAGCGCTGAGCCATCGGGTGACTTCCCTACAGGAGCGGTACAACGCCGTCATCAAGCAACTCCCTGATCCCGCCGAACAGTCGAAGCTGAATCAACTTAACCAGAAGTTTATGCTACATCTTGAGAACATTCGGAAGGAGCTACGCGAGGAGCTTGTGCTAATCACTAGGGGACAGACGGAAAGCGCGGGCGTGTCGCAGCGCCATCGTGCGTTCTTCGCTGATTGTGGCGATCTCAAACTGCTAAACGAAATCGTGCAGGACATGGAGGTGTTGGCGACCAACAACGGTTTACACCAGATTCATCCGTTTAATGCGGAGATGCTGGACAACAATCGCAGCGAGCTCACCGATGTCATGGACGAAATTAAAAGAACGAAAACCCTTCTCACAGTATCCGACAAACAGTACACCGAGTACCTGCAAAGGTGAGTTGTATTTGTCAGCTATTTCTCGATGAAGCTGCTCGGTGATTTTTTTATTTTCGTCCCGTTTAAAGTACGGTATTCAATGCTGAATCAGCAGTAAAGTTAATGGTAACTGCGTATTGATTTATCTGTATGCATTTTTTTGAGATTGATAATTTCATTAAAGTGACTCAGTTCATTTCGATAGGCTGTACGCCATCATGAGTGCACGGCAACGTACACGTAAGGTTTGATTGGTGCAATGGCTTGTTCTCAAACTTTTGCTCTACAGAGTAAACAAGATCACAACATGGATGGACGAGGTTGACAAGAACGTCACCACTCTTTTGGAGACCGACATTCCGTCGGCCACAGACTACGAGAAAGTTAGAGAGAAGTTCACAGCGATCTGTTCTGACGTTACTTCAAAGGAGGAGGAAATCAAATGGCTGATTCAGCAATTACAGAAGCTGGTAGGTGAAAGCGCCTCTGTTTGTCGTGACGTAGCCTTTTGTACAAATACGTGCAGATAAATGATCGTTGATTAGCACTATATCACCGGTATGCACTGCTAGTCAATAGTTGTGCTCACCTGTCAGTTACTGCGGAATGAACCGTTATTGCAGGTTATTAACATGGATAAGGAGCAGGCGACTGCCGAAAAGGAAAATCTCGAATTCTTAGTGCAGCGATATCGCCAGCTAGTACCATCGATCGAGCTAACCACGAAGGTGTCAGAAACGATACACAAGATTATCATCTACCGTGAGGAGGTGCATAAGGTCACGAAGTGGATGACGGAGGTGAAGACGAATGAAATTCCCGTAGGTCAGCTGCATCAGATTCAACGGGAGCACGAGGAGCGGGTGACGAGACTCGAGACTGAGAAAGCCGCGCTACTGGACGAAGCACGTAGAGTCGCGCCTGCACTGGCTATGCCCAAGGCACTGAGCCAGCAGGTCAACCAGCTGCAGGGCGACTTCACGTTGGTCACCGAGCGGGCGAAACAGAATATGCACGCGCTACAAGACCAAACCCGAGCACTGGCAAAGTCTTGCGAGGACCTCAAGAGAGAGATTCTCGAGCTGCTCGCCCTAGCTGAGTCCAACTATACGTCCTTCGGCAAGTACGCTTCGCCCGCCGAACTCATGGAGGCGCTCCGAGTCAAGGAGGCACAGCACCGCCAGTACATGGACCGAACGCAGGAGCTGCTCAGCAAGCTCAAACAATACCAATTCGAAGATAGCAAGTTTACCGAGGAGGTGACTAAGATCGAGAAGCAGACGCACATCGTGTTCAGCAAGGTCGATGAGAAGAGCAGCAAGCTCAAGTGCGCTGCCAACAAGGCACTTAGGATTGCTGAGCACGTGGCTGCAACCGACCTAACCGACTCGAGCAGCGCCGCCAAGGCGAGGGTCGAGCAGATCGTGACAGAGGTCGAGGACGAGGACCTCGTCGAGATCCTGCCGATGCTGCCGAAGGTTGCACAAGATATCAGCGCTGCACAGCAGCAGTTCGTCAGGATCCAGCATACCGAGAAAGCTCACGAGGCTGTGCTGAGCGCGATTGACGATGAAATAAAGCAGGCCGAGGCGCAGGTGAGTGAGCTCTCCTACGCGATGCCGAACTTTAGCAAAATCAAGGACTGTAATGCCCTTTCGCAGAAGACGCTTGCCGTCATCAGCAGTGCCAAGTCACACGTCGCTAACATAGACCGCATCGCCGGAATGGAGGATCTGCCAGAAGAAGCGCCTCAGAGAATTCAAGAGGTCAGTCGAAGACTAATGTTCTGAATCTGTTAATTAATGTGTTACCACACATAGTTTTTTTTCGTCATGTGAGAAGATAGAAGCTAGGGTTGGCATTAAGGACGTAACAGTAGCATGGCTAGCCAATATCGGTACATGATCAAATAACTTTGTTAAGCTATGCGTTCTACACGATAGTACACATAAAGTAGGTGGCTTTACCAAACGCAAAATTAGCTTTCATTACTTGCTTATGCATAATTTAGACCACGTATGATTATCTCTTGATCGGTCATTTCCCCTGATTTCTGGAAAGGATTGTCACAGCTCGAGATGACTCTTGTCTTTATCTCGTTTAGGCTAAATCGCTATGGCAGAAGGCTGACCAAAAGGCTACTGAAAAGGTCAGGCAGTTAGGTCTGTGCGTCACCGAATACGATGGATACGTCGAAGTTGTAGAGTGCTTCGAGAACTGGCTAGATCGATTGCGGCAGGCTTTAAGGGACCGCAAGAAAGCTACGAACGTCGCAGAAGTCGAGCATGAGAAACAAGACTTGACGCGCATTGCCTTGGATATCCAGGAGCAGCAGAGTAAGATAACCGTGATCCAGACGCGCATCGATGAGTCGAAGCTCAACGAGTTGGTACATCCCGAGGCCACACTGCTCCAAAATCGGCTTATATCAGTGAAGAAAGAGGCCAACGTCACTATGGACACTGTACGCAAGCATACGAACGAATTGTCGAACGTCGCTACTGAGCACCGGACCGTGGAAAAACGCCTGGACACGATCAACGAAAGTGTGGAAAAAATCAAAGAGCAGATGCCTAAAACGCTGTCCATACACCACACGGTCGACAAGACTACCACAGTGAGTGTCGTCATTCAAGTAGATATTTAATCTATGCGACAAGATGCATTGCACTGCATTTTAGACCGCTTTAGAGCGCACATTTTATTTCGACTCTCGTTCCGCTCTCGTCCTATACTGGTTTTTAATGCACGGTCTTTAATCAGCACGACGCAAGCCGCGTCATGTTTTCGACCTGCTAGTTGTTGCATTCCAGCAAACTCGCATAGATTATCGGCACTGAAATTATCCGTATTCATTTCAGATTGTCAAGAAACTCATCGATGACACTCTGACTGACATCAACGAGCTTGCGTCTAGCGTCCGCCATCTCGCCGAGCTGATGCCGGATGCTGCCCGGCCTCTCGAGAGACGGCTGGATACGCTGAGAAACGAAGTCGACGCTGCGCGTCGACTGATCGAGACACGGACGACTGTGGCCAAGGACGTGAATGGCTTCACCAACTGGCAACGTGACCTCATCGAACAGTTGAAGCTCCTCGAACAGCAGCTGGAGACGACGAAACCAACACCCGAATTCCTCCATAAAGTGAAGCACACTATGAAGACAATCGAAACGACAATCGTCGAAAAGCGAGAGCTCATCGACGGTCTGCAGCGCCAACTTGACGACGCGGACTACCGCCTGGTGGGCGACGACGGAGAGCCAACCACGCTGAAGGGTGAAATCGCCAAGCTGCAGCAGGTGTACGACGACGTGCATACTCTTTTTCGTCGTCGAACGGAACAAGTGGAAAAAATGCACGCTCAGCTAGAACAGTTCAATCACTCGGCGACCACGGTCAACACAACGATTGAGGGCATCCACTCGCAACTGACAAACCTTCGTCCCCATGAGAATACCTATCCGGCTATCAAAGAACTCAGAGAAAAGTTGGCCCACCTCGAGTCGACCATCCCCAGCCGCGAGATTGAGCAGGTCACCGATATGGGGCGTAAGCTCATCGAGCAGGACTCGTCGAGTGTTACAACCATTCAAAACGTTCTCACAACGATATCCAGAAACAACGAGATGATGGTCTCCGACATATCCCGGCAGATTGCCAACGTCGAGGGGGCCAAACAAATGTGGGATGAGTGCCGCGATTTGCACAATACTGTGGATGCGGTTCTCAAGAGCACGGTCAGCCACATCGAGGAAGCGAGGAGGGCGTCCGGCCATGACATACCTCAATCGGTCGAGAAACTTCAGCGCGCGAAAGACGCACTCATCGCGCAGCGGCCAACGGTGGAGCAATATGCGCGGAAGATTAAAACGCTTTGTGAAAAACTGGACCTCATCCCAGGGTTCGATGTCGCGTCAGTGCGCTCTGACGCGCAAGAGCGCGTCGCTCAGTTCTCGGTTCTCTACGAACAGATCACCCAGTTGCTCGGTAGTATGGAGAATCTCAACGTCGCACTTCAGCAAATCGAAATCGCGAGAAACTCAGTCGATAAATGGGTGACGGAGATGTCTAGCGACCTGGACGACGCTCTCAAGAACATCTCCGAGTCGAAGGCCCGCTCGGTTCTCGACCGCTATCATATCGAGGCGGAAACCCAGCGCAACTTCCTCAGAAGTGTTCGAGACAAAATCTCCTCGCTGAGCGGTATCCTCGATACGGCGCCCCTAACGACACAGTTCGACGAGGTCGAACAGCGAATGAACTCGACGCAGTCGAAAGCTTCTCTACTCGAATCGAAGCTGAAGAGCGTCCAACTTGCTGAAGACAGCATCCGTCAAAAGTTGGCGCGCCTGGCGGAATGGCTTAAGGAGCAGAGGGACATCGTGTCGAAGTGCGACACTGATGACATTCCAACCTCGGTGCGGCACTGCAGTGAGGTGAAGCAGAGGCTCGAATCCAACGTGGAACTCCAGACGATCAACGACGACGTTGGTCAGCTGCAGAAGGAACAGCCCGCCCTGGACCTCAGCCATCTGTTCAAGGACATCAACAACATCGAGAAAAGATTCGCGAATGTTCTCCAGCAGACGAACAACACGCTGCAGACGATGCAGTCGGTGCTCGAGAGGAAATACCAAACCGCCCTCAACGACGTACAGCGTTGGATTACCAACACCGACGAGAAGATCCGATGGACGGTTAACAGCAATCCGGCTATGGACAAGTTCAACGTCGAAGCCAAGCTAGCCACTCTCGCCGAAATCTCGTCGGGCATGTCAACGGGACGGGATAAGCTGTGCGCGCTTCGCCTGGCGGCGTCCCAGTTTCCCGATAAGCAGGACGAGCTGAGCTCCGTCGAGGAGGAGTTCACCCAGGTGGAAATTAATCTGGCCGACAATCAGGCCCAGCTTGAACACGCGTTTCAGCAGTGGCAGGCCATCGAGCAAATGATTGCCCATCTCGGCCAGTGGCTTTCGGCAATCGAAGCCCAGGCGAAATCGGAGACTGTGCAGGCGTTCGACTTCGGGCATCTTGAGCAACAGACGGACACGCTCGACGGTCTTCTGAAAACACTCAACACGCGGCAAACCCAGTTCTCGCAACTGGATCAGATGATGTCGCGGATCACTACCGAGGGGTCGGACTCGTCTTTGGAGAACCAGGTTCACCATATCATCCAGCGGTACAAGGCTGTGCGGGTTTGCCTTGAAAACGCCCTTTCTCAGCTGAAGAGTCTGATCGGCATGCAACAGGAGTACAAGGGGTGCTGTAGCGAGGTTGAGACCCACATCGAGAGGATTGAACGGGAACTGGCTGCTCCCAGTGGCAACTCCAAAGAAGAGCTCGAGACTCGGGTAGAGCGACTTCGTGCGCTGTGTGCCGCCAAACCCGAACTCGAACGTCCTGTGATCAAGATGTCGGAGCTGGGCGAGACGATTCAAGGGTTTCTTAACATCGAATCAAGAGATCAAGTGCGCACTCAGATGCGTAAACTGAAGGACCGGTGGGAGAACTGCTGGACGAAGACGTACGAGCAGATCAAAAACGTCGAGTCCAACCTGCTGTCTTGGTCAGGATTTCAGGACACCTTAAGCCTCGTCGACGACTGGCTGGACGATCTGAGCAGACAGGTATCGGGAGATGTGGAACTCATGCCGACGCTGGCTGATAAAATCTCTCAGCTTCAGACCTACAAAACGCTCGGCCAAGATATCTGCCTACACGAACCTGTCATGAATAAGTTGAGGGAGTACTCAGCAAATATGAATGATCAGCAAGTTCGCGCTAAAGTTGCTCAAGCCCAAACACAGCAGGCTCAGTGCCAGCAAACAATTGAGCGCTGTCTTCAGACGTGCACAGGGCGCGTCGAGCATCACGAAGATCTGAAGCTCAAGTTACACGACATGAGAAGCCTCATCGGCGATGTCGAAGCCAGAGTAGGACAGCTACGGGCATTGCAAATCACGGATGGCGACTCAGCACGACGCGTCATGCAACAGTCGAAGGATCTTCAGACGTTGAAGCCCAAAGGAGACGCTCAGCTGCACACTGTCGCGGAGACTCAGAAAATTGTCCTCGAAGAAACTGCTCCCACGGGACATTCTGTTATTGCAGGTATGTACGTTATACGTGATACAGTGATGCAAAGACAGATGATCTTCTGTAACTTAACGATGCAGACACATCACTCAAGCTGAAATTGCTGCAAAAATCAGTGGAAGATAGTACGTTTACCTTGTAACTTTTCCTCGTATCGTACGTCTTGCAGGTGAAGTTGACGCGCTTCGGTCTGCCTGGGAGTCGCTCTTCCACGAGTGCAACTTGGTGTGCGCCGAAAGTCAGACTGTACTGGAGACCATTGAAAACACTGAGACTGCATGCAAGAAGCTCGAGGACTGGCTTCTCGTGAATCTCCCAAGAGAACATCCGCTAAAAGCAACGGCTCAGGCCAAGCACGAGTACGTCGAGAAGTTGAACCGTCTCGAACAGGAGATAGTGAGCCAGCAAACGCAGATCAACAACCTAAAAAGCCTACAAGCGCCCAAAATCGAGGCTATCCGCAGCGTCTATTCTTCGGGTCTTACCAATATTCGCGAAACCGCCCAGAAGTGGGCGCAGAACGCAAACCTTCACTCCGACTTCGATATTCGGTCGGGCGACTTCGACGCCTGGCTATCCAGCTGCGAAGTTCGCTTCACTGACATGACAAAGACGAGGGCCGAGTTGTCTGGTGTCAAGAAATCCTTGGAAGATCTCCTCGACCACGTCACACAGCGCCAGGCCGAACTCGATAAGCTGACTGACGTCGCTGAGCGGGTCTATCCATTGACGTCGGCCGACGGCCGCGAGAAGATTCGTGCCCGCCTACGAGACCTTAGCAGTCGATATGAACGATTGTCCGAGAACTTGGGAGCACAAGTGGGTAAGCTTGAGAAGTCGATTGGGCAAATAGCTGAGCTGAAGCAATCGCAGGAGCGGCTAGAGAACTGGCTCAAAGAGGCCTTGAATAATCTAAGTGTCAATTCGCAGCTCAAAGCCTCGCTGCAGGAGAAGAAGGCGCTGCTACAGGCTCACAAACTCGTAAACGAGGATATCATATCGCAGAAGCCGGTTATTAGCAACATGCTTCAGAAGGCCAGTATGCTAGATCAAGATGTCGACTATACACAGTTCGTCCAGAGCACCAAGACGGACTACGACGCTCTTGTCGGCCGATCAGCTGCGCTTCTGGAGCGCCTTGCTGTGTCCGTCGAACACCACTCCGAGTTAAACGACCTCATGAGGGAGTTCAGAGAGTGGTTAGTCACACTTAGTCATCAGTTGGAAGAGCACAAGGAGTCATCTGGGGATAAGGAATACATCCAGAACAAACTCAAGTCACTCACCGTACGTATGATCAGACGACTGCATGTCACCACGCATGGAACGAAAGTCTGACCTCTTTTGCCTGATCCCGCATACAAGACAGACGACAAGGCTACACTTATCGAGTACAAGAAGCCGAATCTCCGACATCCTACTAACATAGCGACATTTTCTCTGTTCTTTGCGTTCATTTTTCGTTTGTTTCTCTGTTGCAGAGCCTAAAGAACAAATTTGACCACGGCGACTCGATGCTCAGTCGGATCCAGGAAGCAGCTGAGAGGGTTTACCGGAACACAAATGAATCTGGAATCGCGCTAATTCAAAAGGAAATGACCGAGCTCGAGGAGACGTTGAGCCAGCATCGTGCCACGAGGGATGAGGCGCAGTACAATCTCGAGAATGTTATCCAGCAGTGGAGCAGCTTCGAGAAGAATCAGCGGGCAATCGACGGCTGGTTGCAGACAATGGAGGCGGAGCTGCAGTCAATACAGCAGGCGGTTCGTAACTCGGACCTGCCGGAGCGACGCGAGCTGTTCGCCACGGCCGAGGCACTGAAAGACACCGTCGAGAAGTACCAGCGCACACTGGACGCGTTCACCGACGAGGGTCATTCTCTCTACCAGGTGTCACGTGTCGAGTCCAACCAGTCGAAGGTTACTCAAACGAACTCCACGTACCGCACGCTTCTCCTTAATATCAAAAAAGTGATCAGCAATTTGTCTTCATCGCTGGAGGGCCTGGCCGCGCTCGACAAGGCATTCGCAGCTTTCGATATGTGGCTGGACGACGCCCAAACAACGTTTGATACCAAAATCCCGGATTCCGATTGGCAGCCGCAGAGAACACAGCTACAGGTTTGATTTTGTTCTTATTCGATTTCTAATTTACATAGAAAATTGCATGAATGCTAATTAGGAGAAAATACATTACTCGCTTCGTCATTGGATACATAATGGCTATTTACTTCTTCTAGACCCTGTTGGGTCAGTGCAAAAGTCAGGGGCTGACACTGCTAAACCAGGCACAAAGTAAAGCCGAAGCAGTGATGCACGAGGCTACCCCGTCTTCCCGAGAAACTATCCGGGAAGATCTGAAGACACGCAAAGACAAACTGGAGCAGCTACAACTGAACATTCAGGAAGCTCTCAGGTATATTTATTGACTATGAGAACGTACTTTCCTAACATGAATGAAAGTGTACCCTGTTAGTAAACATATTGTGGTTAAATATATTGCGTGTGTTTAAAGTAAGGTAATCATGAAACATTTTTGTTTTGGTAATCGGTGACCCGCGTGAAACATTTGTAGGATCAAGCCAAACACAAGGTTGACCTGCCAGCGTTTTAATATTCCATATTCACTCGTGACAAAAAAGGCCTAAATCCCTGGAAGTCTTTACGATTTGATTTCTGATTTAAAGAGGTGGAGCGTTGGGAAATTATTATCAATCGTTACCTTTCGAGGTCAACGGGCCTCTACCCTTCATTTACTTGAATTGGCCTCCACTTTATAATTGATATGAAGCCTGTTCCATTTAAAAGGCCTTTCACTTAAATACATTTATGATACTTGGCTAAAGGCAACTTGAAATCGACACGGAGACGCTTGGACTCCTTGAGCGGCTGCTCGAAAAGGTGGAGACAGCACTCGCAGAGGGGACTTCAATTTTGAGGGATGTCGATGCCGGGGTGTCCGAGTGCGACCGGATGCACGAGCTTCTCCAGAGCATCAAAGTCAGCGACCAGAGTCTCCGCCATTTGCAAGGGCGATTGCAGCTCATCAGAGAAAAGCTGCGTTCACCGGGCCATTTGCAGAAGGTGGAAGAGGCCTCTGAAAAAATCAGCAAGATGACTGCGTCGTTGAAGGTAACCCCGCTACCATGAGGGAATCAATTTGACGCTTGAGCGTTACGCGTGTAAATTCTGTTCGTTAAATATGTTGTTCACTTCAAGTTACTATTGTCTCCAGCCTAGAGTCGGCAAAGTAATGACTCGCTACAATAAGATGTAATAATAAATTTAGAGTGCCTAAAAGTGGGAATTAGCGTTTCGTATATATATATATATATATATATATATATATATATGTATATATA
>MNPL01006732.1:0-12403 GCA_002081605.1 Tropilaelaps mercedesae | reverse complement strand
TATATTACCAGCGAATGTAACATATATATATATATATATATATATATATATATATATATTACCAGCGAATGTAACATGGGAAATGTAAAATATAGATCCTGTTATATCTGTTCGAATTTATTTATTTACTAGCGGAGTATAAACACGGTCCTATCATTTTGAGGTAATGTGCCTCCTCTTGAAGGACACTGCGGCAGAAAAAACCGCTCGTACGCTCAACTAGTGAACTGTTACAAGTTACGAGACCAAGCGGTGCACGATCCCTTCTATACTGCAGAGTTTTCCTTCAGACGTGAGCAATAATGTACCTGTCATTATGTTTGTCGACCATCGGACTCGTATACGCGTCGATCTCTTCTTTGATATACCGTCTCGCTGTACACATCAGTAAAGAGGGACAGTAAAGTAGTTGGAGGAAACGTAGTATTTCTATGTTGGAGTACGCAAGAAGCGGCCAAATGACGCTACTGGACATTCCCCTCTCCACGCACTTTCCAGGGTCTGGCCTTCGTCAGAGTGATGAAAACGGACGTACTCACATTGCGAAGCAAAAAGTGTCTCTTGGGGAATCTGAGGCCGGCTGTGGTTTGAGTGTTCTTCAGCGATCCCAACTTGGCTTGTGGAGTCGTGTTCTCTGTGCCGCTGGAGCCTGCAGAGCAGGACTCAACGGCAAGTAGGAATCCCACCTTCTAGAAAAAAGAGGAAGATGGACCCGGCAGGCGAGCGATGCTGCCCACAGTGGAAATTTCCTTTAAGGATTGGAAGGATTGCTTCCTTTCACGAGTAGGCCTGCCCACTTACTTTCTTCCCGTCCGTTGCCGCGCGCTGCATCCCCCACCTACCCACAAGCATTGCTGTTACTCAAAACTCTTCGTAGGAGGTCCACCAAAGTCTTGGACCGTACAGCAGCTCCTTCGTAGAAGCAAGCCTATGTTTAAATCTGTTTTTCTCTTCTGGTCTTCCAGCGAACCCGTATAGTCGCAACATACACCTTATGGGGCGTATGGGAAACGATGGAACGATTGGTGTCGCTCACTCGAATAGGATGACTAACTCTCTGTTCCGCCTTCTATTCCCAGTCAGGGACGGCATCGGCTAGATGAAAACATGGAACTCGCGCACAGAACAAGCTGGCAAAGAAGAGTCTTTTTGGGAACAGAACTAGTTCCGGTCCGGACGGGGAGAAATGAAAACGACCGCCTGGGACCATTTCGGGGTGTTTGCGTCCGATAGACTGTGCCCGCCCCTCAACCTGGCCGTCTCTTTCCTCTTTCGATTTTGTCGCCGACGCTTTTGAAAACCGAAACTCGAGTGGGTCTCGAAATTGAGCAAGTCGAACCAGAAGTTGAGATCGTTGCTGGAGAACGAGTATGTTGGAAGGTATGTGGATAGAAGGCGCTTTGCGACCGCTTTTTGGTTAAGAAAAAGCGTTTTCCTTATCTGCTGAAGTGGCCGGATCACAGCAGGCGTCCAACGCCATGCGCTTAGACACGTGCCTGTAAGGTGGAAACTGCAAAGTTCGGTTCATGATACAGGCTGTCGCATTACGTTTGAGGGCTTGGGAGTAGAACCGAAAAAGCAATCACATAAACCTAATTACCTGCGCATAACGAGGCGAAACATATAGACTCCTTTCTCCTTTTTTCGCTTCACTCGAAACGAGTTAGAAAATAAGTAAACGTAGCCGATATCATATTTTGGACATGATGAGCCGCTACAGCTTTTACTGCTGTTTTTCTGTGGATAACACCGATGAAGATTGCCAGATTTTCAAACAAACTCTGGGACGACATAAATGAGGCTAAAGGGATAAGGGGAAAATAGAGAGATCTAGGCTCCGAAGTCTGAGGTTATTGTAAACGATGGTAAGAGTGTTGCTAGAGTTTGGTTGTTGTTGTTGCCATGGGCTGTCTCACTCTGTGCTGCTACCACGGGAACAAACGGGAACAAACGGGTTCTTTTTTCCATGTTCCCGTCGCATTGACTCTGTGATTTCCGATGGTACCGCCAACTCAGATGGCAACTATGGAGCTGTTCTTGTCGTTGTTGCTACTCACAATGACAGTCATGATGACGATTATAATAACGACGCTGATGCTAAGCTTTTTTTTAGTTTTTCCTCTGTCTTGCTTTGCTTCTGCCACCGCTGCCGATCCGTCTGAGTATTGGAAAGTGATTCTGTTCCTTTTGTCTGATCGGTCTCAATGGTCGAGGGCCGCGATGCCGAGGTGTCTTTTGACATTGCTCACTTGTGTTTTCTTTTTTGCCCTTGTCACTTCGTACGGGGAATCGAAACTAACATTTCTTCTTGTCGTTGCTAATGCATACAATATATGCTACGAAATTGCTGCATACCGAATAAAATAGCAGTAAAAAGAAAGTTCGTTAAAAACGAAGAAACGACAAGAAAATGTGAGGCAACAGGAGCACTATTGGAGAAATAAAACAATAATGGAAAATGTTTTTTCTAATAAACTGGAAGCTTAATTGACATCTGTTGATATCGTTTCCACTTGTGTACGGTCCTAGTGTATCGGGCTGTATTGTTCTTCACTTACGACAGGCTCGAGGCAATGAGACAGAATGGAGGGTAAACGGCAATACCTTGCCCATAAAGAAAGCTCACTAAACATCGCTAGCAGAGAGTGCACACTTTGGAACTATGGTGAACTTTGGGTAAAGCAATTCTAAAATAATATAAAACAAACATACACATATTTCGGTGCTCGTATTTTCCATAGTTTCTTTTAGGGATGGTTAGAGCGGTTATTCATGAAGTACACTGCCTGTAAACTTGCATCAGGGATTTCAACAGGTATATATACCATCAAATACACCAATATTACCGGTACCAGCCAATCTTATTGGTATAAGCTTGTAAGGCAAGTGAATACTGCTTTCTTAACATCAGCCAGTGTGTTTTTGGAGACCAGTTAGAGATACAGTTAGGGAACTGGTCGTTAGATGGCTAAGACGGAAGGTAATTTCTCATTGTTATACATTAATATATTACATGGAGACCTTCATCAGAGGGTTTAATGGTCTTTTCAGCCTTGAATGAGGTTGAAACGAGAACGAGGAAGAAAACATCCGTTTTCTTTTCAATCGCATAGTTACCCTCAGCTGCCCTGGATCTGCCATCTACATGACCGGCGTGCCTGCGTCCGTGCCTTTGCAGCCCGCTCTTGATACTTGTGCTGTTCCCTCTAGCCAAAAAGCGTGAACCGCGGCTAATCTTCACCGCTTATCGCCTCGTTGACTCCTGCCAGGTCTTTCAAGGTCGGCGACGTCAGAACATCCGCACACAAACGCCTTTCCTCAGGACTATCTTTACCCGACGTGCAATACGTTAATCCAGTGTTTGCTGGGTTTTTATTCGGTCGGTCTCGCAAAGCTGTTCACTACCGAGGACACTAAAGTCGGCCAAATTTCTAAATCACACTAATAATAGACGACGTGACGAACTGCGTAAAAATTTGCTCGCAGTACAAGCGCAAACGATACGTCTAAGGTTTTAAGGCTCTGCATCAATGAGTTTCCCAAGCCGATTAGCAGTCGTGGTAGCGGAAAAAATAAATGCTGCAAACATCGGCGCGTTTTTCGAAACCGAGCCATTCCAGCAAGCCGACTTCAGCTTAGAATCACCGAGGAAACGCTGTTCCCCAGCCTACCAGCGCTATCAGGAGCAAAAAAGGTGGTATGCCACCTGGGAAAACGTGGCGTACACCAACCTATCCGTCGGTCGGGCTAAGCTGCCGCCGCATAGATTTCTCCCACCGGGACTTCCAAATGGCAGCGGGCAAGACAGGAACTTCTACCTAAACGCTATTTTATTTCGAACGTGTCTCCTATTGGGAAAAAGTCGCTTTCGTTGTCGTAAGTGTGAGCGTCGTTGAACAACCAAATTAGACAAACAGCTGAGAAAGACTCCACCGCTAAACAGACTAGGTAGTCGTTTTCAGCGTTGCTGCTAAATTTGGGCTCACACTTTCCTGCGGTTGCAATTAGGTAGCACGAAAATTGCCGATATGGAAGCTTTGTGGTACTGGCGTGCGAGTGAATTTACGATGGACAAAAATTAGAACGTGTATTGTGTGAGTATGGCTAAATAGGCTAAGTTAATGCTATAGCGAAAACATGTAACCATACAAACCTGACGTGTATTTTTTCTTATTTTGTTTTTAAATAACGTTATCATCACGTTTTTTATCAAAGGAAGACATAATGACGGATACGGCAACAAACCTGTATTTTGTGCGACACCAACTGATGTAATCGCAGCAAATGTGACATTAGTAATTTTACGAGGTCGTTATCTCACGGATATTAGACTTCGCACACTCTCTTTATCTCCTCTTCCAATGGACGCTAAAATGTCAACTGTAATGAACGTGAAAACTATACTACTTAAATGTAGTAAAACTATTTTAACACTAGGTCATACACATACCGTTAGCCACAACGGACATTGCACATACAGTGTTACCGTTCTGCCTTTGTTGCCATGGCTGAAACAATACCACAATGCTAATATATGCTGCATATATCAGCGTATATAGCCAGTACAATTGGCTAGGCATCAGACGCATGATGATGTCAAAACATGCCATTTCATGTCATGTCCTTCTGTTATATGTATTCGTCATAATTAAACATATTTTTTTCCCGAATATCTAATACCTGAGCGTGTATCCTATAACAGCAACACGTGTATAGTCAATATACGAATTGATTTAAACGGCGACATATCAGGTGTCCAAATGCCCTCGGACGCGGCATCTATATTTACTGAGTTAATAGCAGTTGAGTTTCCAATATAGTGCTTTCGGGATCATGAACACAATGGTCAACACTTTCTCCACGTTACCACCGACGGTTTCACAGTTTGCAGGAAAGAAGACCAGTTGGGTGGTAAAACATAATTTTTGAGTGGCATATTCATATTATCATTGCTGGAAGACACCAGGCATTGAGAAACGATGTTGTTTTGATATTCGTACTGTCTAATGTTGCTTAAAAATTCTATTAACCGTTAATGCTCTATAATGTTATCTATACCGTTAATTCTCTATACCGTTAATGGTTTCGTTTTTGCTGCAGTTATGATGTCCGTAGTTGTTCCACATTAAATCCAATTTGCGAATTATCAGTTGAGTGGCAGAATCAAAATATTGAATTTAACATCAGGCTTGCAAGAGACATCTGTATACTACGGATAGACTTTGTCATAGCCTATTTTTATATTGCATCACATCCAGAAACAATATTGTATTAATAGATTGGAATTTAATGAATGTTTGTTATTTACGTGAATAGAGTACCTTTTCTCGTCTTCAATATTAGCAGTAATCGGCCTGCACCGGAGCGGCTGTTAATTTGATCAAAGTTTTTCGAACCGATGCCCAATGACAAAAGAAATGTGTAGCATAGAAAGGGCAATGCACCCAAACACAAGTGATTGCCTTCACTCAGATCAGAAAATGGAGTAGAAAGTGGCGACCATGTGACGATTTATAATCAAAACCGTTCAACGTGGGCTAAGTGATGTGATCACCGGCTGATTCACCTTCTTCGTACGGCAACGCTGGTACATCTGGCCCCAGATTTCAATGGTTTACCGACGATAAGAATATCCAGATCATCTAATTCGCTAGAATAAAAGTCAAGAACAAGAAACAGAATTCCATTAAACACAATACTCTATTGGGACACTGGCTGGTAACGCAAAGACGGTCACACGGAAGTGGTCGTGCACATCGGCAGACTGTATGTATCCCCGGTCTGCTAATACTGAAAGATAAAAATTGTCTTTCTTGTATTTCGATGAATCTGAGCGAAGGCGTAAGCTAACACGTGGATACGGATCAGTGGACCAAAACCATAGCCAGGACAGTCGTTTTTATTGAAATGAAGACTTTTATTCAGCGTCTACTACGAAAGCTTGGTAACAATTTAGTCAATGGATCGGCCTGATGCAGTACGTTACGACATCTTATCTCAATTAATGGTTTGCACTATTATCTATACAGTATTATTCCGCAATCTACAACTGATGACTAGAATTTAACCCAATGGGTTAAGAGTGAGTAAAGAGATGCTTGAGTCGTCATTTCATGATAGGAACAAGATAAAAATACAAATGTGAATGGTTGCATTTTCAAATTGCGGTTTTAGGTAAAAAATCGATGGTGGTGGTATTGTAACGCCTGCAGGCGTATAATATTTGACATTTTTCCACCAGCCTCATCTAAAGTATATATAAAACATCAAGTTTTAAATAACAATGAAGAGAGTACTTCGAAACCGGTGGTTCAAGAAAACCCTATTTTTATGAATACCGCTTTTGCAGACTGTGTGAAACAGAGCTTGCACTAACGGATTTTCCTCTCGTCGCAGGGACAAGTTATCGGATTCGTATTTAATCTGGAGTTTCTGACCCACCGAATAGAAAAGGCTTCCCTGTTTTTGTCTAGCCCTAGCTCGCATTGCATTTCTTTGCGGTTCAAGCTGGTGGCACACAACCAGTTAGCTTGCCGTGCCCCTCTTTTAGGATCCGTTCGGGAGCGCACTCCTCGGAGTTACCTTTGTTGAGCCGATCTATACGCCAATAAAGATTAGTATCCGATGGTTGAATGCGGAAAGCTTGATCGAGAAACGAAGTTCTCTTTGCTACTGATAAGTCTGCTTAGTGGGCCCACATGGACCATTCATCGATAGATAAGTTTGCTAACCTATCTATCGACTATTAACCCTATGACCCCTTTGATTCCATTTTTGCCCTCTCAGATGCTTAGAGAGGTGGTCAATTTACACATTTTCATACCATATTAAAAAGTATGTTTTATAGATTAGACAAGATTAGGGGGCTATGATATTATTCTTGTGTAATAATTCACCTTTGACTTATAGTGTCTAAAAATGACCCTATTTCTAGGTCACGGGCCTGTCGAATATATGCCCGTATACTATTGTATAGTTATGAATGTTGAAAAATTTGATCTCTTTAATGTCAAGGATTTTTGTCTGTAGCTTGACGAAGCCAAGTTTTGCATATCAGATAGCTTGGCACTGAAGGGTGCACCTCAAGGCTCTGACATAAAAACTACACTCTGTAGGGAACCCTCCTTGCTTTAAGTTAATCATCCCAGCTTCCACCGGAATATTTTAGCATAGTCTTTGCGTACATATGGTACTATGCGTGAGGTTTCTTTGCAGTCTGATAGTAACTTTTCGGGTCGTTTTTTTTAGCTAGGATAAGATTTTATTTTCGAAAAATCTGTCTCCATCGATGCCACCAAGAGATAGTTGCTCTCAGTCATTACTCTGAAGAAATTTCAAGCGGAACCGTGGAATATCCCAGTAAGTGTCATAACGCGCGTCAAGCCTTAGTTTGGGCCTATTCAGCTAAGAATGCTCGCAAACAGGAAAAATGGTTGAGGGTTTGCAAAAAAATATTCTACATTAAGCAAGGTGCAAAATGTTTGAAACGACAGGACTGCTGATTTATATATGTTTGAACTAAACGGACGGTTTAAATCAATTTTAATAAATAGATCTTGATAAACCAAATAAACCATGTTCGTAGGAGCTGACCAGCAGTTTAAAGGGTCAATGGGCTTTGAAGTATAATTGCGTGTCTCATATATATATATATATATATTTCTAATTTTATTATTGGTATCCTTTTCCTAGAACATGCGATTTAGGCAAACAAATGCAAACAATGCGATAGGCTCAACGAAATGGCTTAACAGTGAAATGTAACAATTTATACGAAAAGAGTAAGGAAAATCAGGAAAAAACACTCAGGTTCCGAAACAATTCTCAGTTGTGGAATTTGTAAGGCAAAAATTGGCGAAAAGGGAATACATAGTTGTAAAACATAATTTTCAGTTGGTTAGAATTGTCGTGAGCAACGGCAATCCATATCAGATAATGACTGCACGAGGCCAAGTAGCACTCTTGGTCGCCTACCACTCCCGTAATTAAAATAATAAACAAGCATGCCCGCTGTCGTATTTCCTAATCAATCCTAATTTGAGCTCAATAAACGCAATTTTTCGTGTATTATCTACACTACCGACAAAACCTACACAGCAGAGGGCGTATCTGAGTAAGCCAGCTAAACAATTACGATTCGCAAATCACTCTAAACAAAGTTTGGGGATTCGAACGGCTCGTTTTCTTATCCCAGTTTACTCCAGCATACATCAAGGATTTTGAATTCGGTAGTCTAATTGGTGTTGATATTTAGCCTGAAGCATGCCTACAGTTCGGACGGCAACCTTGTTCGAAATCAAAGTTTTGTTGTCCTCGATTTGTTTCATGTCTCCCTATGTCCAGCTTCGCTCGATTGTTCCTTAATCGTCGACTCGCGCCGTTAACCACGAATAAAAACACGAATAACATAAGGAGTGAACGTATTTTCTCTTGCCGACATCCGCCCTTCCCTTTTTCTGCGACGTTGTTACCTCGGCTGATTGTCGGGCCTTCCGGCCGTTCTTTTACTGGCTCAATGGTGTGCACTCGTTAAACGCCACCAGTTGCATAAGCTTGTTGCGCCGACCGTTACTGTCCGGGTTGGATTCAGGTTTCGGTGTTGCTTGCCTTTTTTGAGCACAAGTGTTCGCTGTATAGCTACGTTGTATGTTCGGGGAACCTCTGCTCTTTTCCAGCTGACTCCCCGCATCTTCCTGCCGGGCGTTTTTGTCTGCTTGACGAGGCATCATCGGGGGCAGCAACCGCGTTTTGCCCTTTTCTGTTCGTTTCGGAGAAACGCCTTTGGCTTGCCACTTTTGGCTGGCTCTTTCGCAGTTTGTTGTTCGCGTCAAATCTTGGCATTGATAACATCGAGTGCCCGTTAGTTTCTTCCTGCGAACGAATAATGGACGACTTAATTGATTATTAGTGAAATCACCGTATGATACATTGCTATTTTTATCGTCGTTGCCACTGGGTGCGGCTAACGAGGCTAATGATCATCTCTATTCATTTGTGTACATGTACAATGTCCTATTTCGTAGTTTAATACTACTTTAATATTTCAACGTCGAAAGAATTCCCAGCGCTGAATCGGTCCGATAATGAGCCTATGGCTCCCTCACAGGATCCCAGGTTCATGAATCGGAGTCAAAAAGACTGGTTTCTAAAAATAGCAGACCTGTTCAAGAAGCGTAAAAATTATGTACCGTCACACCCTTGAAATATCTGGTTCCCGTTAATTGATGCTACTATAGTTTTAGTATAGAATACGATTTCCCCAACATATGACTACAACTACTCTTGCTAGAAATAACGCTACATGCCGCAGGATATTTATGTTGTTATCCTTATAGACAATGGCGATGGCTTTAACGTGAGATAATTGCAGCAGCTATCCTACCGACTTCACTTTTATCCACCTGTAAAGTAGTCAGTGTAAAGTAGTCAACGCCCCCACGTGAATGCATGTACTCATGTTGCGCGACTCTTTTGAGCAATGATCTCGATGGTGCTTATAGAGGTAGTCTGTCTTCTATCAAAAAATTAAAATCAGCATAGTGACAAATGTCTTCCAACAACCAACATTATAATATTTATGTGCTTTTAATTTTGAGTCGTGAAAGCATTTCCATCAGGAAACGTACCCAAACTTCAGTAGTTTTTATATTGGCTTTTTTACTATTGTTTCATCATGATGTCCACCCTTGTAAGGTAGATTACCCCATGTCATGCTGAGTCTTCCCACGAACTGCACGAGCTGCATATTTTGTTTTTATAACATGAATTGCTATTTTCCTTTTTTATTTTGCATTGCCAAAATTTTACACAACGTGATTATTATATTGTAAATACAAAGTGCATAATTTCTGCTTCTGATGTATAAAGCAGTAGTAATTAATGTTATAAGGCACAAACGGATCTTTAGTGGAAACCAAATTTTCCAAGGCGAAACACCTGTTAACAACAGCGAACGACGTGTCCAGTCGACGAAGGAATCCGCCACTTGATTCGAGTCGGAGAGATTTGGCTTCACGGGGATTATTTTGAAGATGTTTCTGACGAGTCCGTCGCTGGTTGCTGGTTACACTTGTGCCCGCCCGCAGCAGACTTGAAATTAGCCGCTTTGCTTTGGGAAAGGAGCTTGTGTTACATGCATGTGTTACATGCATTAAATTCTGCCGAGGCAAACCCACACGGCCTATTTAGACCGAAATTTGTTTCTTCGTTCTGTATCCCTGCAATTGTGCTGGTCTTTATTGGTGCAGTCAATATTTTCGTGGGATTTTCTTTGTTTAACAATCGCGTATTAGATACATGGTTATTAAAGAGAGAAGAGAGCTTGACAAGGTCATAGTGGAACGGGACCTTTACTATCACAGTACTAGATCTTCATAATCGAATTACAGCATTTTGTTGCGCTGTGTGAGCTGAAGATGTCCTAACAGTACGGATTGAATGCAACCTGCCATTTTACGGATCGTACATTTGTATTTTCAATTCAACCAGTCTAATTAGTGGCTTACGTAATGAATAAGTCTCTATCTAACTATACATTCGTACAGCACACACAGCCCTCCGCGGTAGTTCCTAAATTAAGTGTTCCCTGACGTCACCTACCCAAAGTATTCAACTGGTGATTATCTCATTCGCATTGGTTTAGTCAGAGCAGCATCTTTATCATAAAACTTGCTTTTTGTAATGTAATGTAATAAAACATTTGTAATAGATTACTTCGCCACAGACTAAAGCGCAGCCTTAACATCGTCATTCATGTTATAAGAACGCAAACGTCCTTAATTCAGTCATTGCCTTGCCAACTCAATAACGAAGTGTTTACGGTCACTAACCTTTCAGACTGAGCCGTTTGCTGAGTTAACACATGCTTCTCCGTAGTCTTGCTGAGTTTGATCAGCGGTCATGTCAACTGGGTCACTCTCAACAAAGCGTCTACTTACACGAATACATGTCTGCAGTGTGTACAAGTTGACGCCATTTCTCTACATTCTCGCCCCATTGAGAAATCGTTATTTTGTTCGATGTTGATCAGCAAACAAATCGATTTGAAATAGAAGCACCGCAGTTACTGCTGACGATATATTTTCTCCGTTCCCTTTGTTTGAACACGTTGTCGTGCCGAGGTATCTAGAGTTTCGACTAACGGTCATATGTGCAACCTCTGCTTTCCGTAAATAATTCCGAAGATAATGTACAGTGGCGGAGCAAAGAATAGATACGTTACCGAAGTTCCGCTGCATATCAAAGCCACGTAACCAGCTGATCAGGTTGGTCCATATTACGGACTAATTACGTTGAGTAGGCTCTTAGTTAACGTTTTTTCTATAGAAAAATTTAAAACTGCACCGTAGCATCTTAATTGGTATACAAGGTATACTAATTAAGATGTTTTGCTAATATTGTATTGGCCGTACGCAAAATTATATGAGAAAAGCCTCAGCCCGGAGGCAATCCTTTATCTCACAAACAGACCGACGGTCTATCCGTTTCGTCAACGTAACCAATGAGAGTGTCCTACTAAAGTAGTACCTATCCGCACACGCGGCCAGCTCACGTCACGAAACCGGACTATTTATCCCTCGTGAGCGTATCTTTATTCTCGATCCGCCTACGAGTGTAATTCATGCACAAAGTCCATTCACCCACTCGGCGATCAACTAGGCCAGCGTTGGCTATAGCTAGCAGGTATGAGCGGAGGACGTCGTCGTAAAGATCTCTGAAATGAGGGATTTTTAAAGGGGAAAGGGGTCAGATTTTTTGCGGGAGCGCATTTCCTTCCGATGCCGCCGCCACAAAGCGTCGCCGCAGTTTGCAATCAGCACCCCATACGCTGGTCAGCTAGGGGGCGAATCCTTATGGAATGGAAGGAAAAAAGACTCCATGGCACGCGTGTCGTGGCCTGTCGCTTGCGTTACCGATGGTCATTCCCCGAACGAATGGTTGTGTTAGAGCGTCGCTGGATGGTCGGGTAACCGTTGCTATCCTCCCGCCCGGCTAGCAGCCCGAGTACTGCCACAATAAGTAGCTCTGTGGGTATTTGTACGTTTTTGCTTGTCTCGTACGGTATTGGTTGTCGGCCTAGCGTCAGTCCCGATTGAAGCTAGAAGGGATCATCGGACAGAAAACATCCGATAAAGGGGAAAAAGCTATTTCAGTTTATCTGGACCTAGAAAGACGACGAGACAGAGAGTGAGGAAGCAAGAAGTCACTCTTTCTGTTGTAATAGTTGTCGTTGTTGTGTTGTGGCTTTCACTCGATATTATCTTTATTTAGAAAGGTGATTGGCAGGCGCGCCGAACAGCTGATATGTGGCCACGTGTGAGTTCCACGAACCGTGACCATTTCATATATATATATATATATATATATATATATATATATATATATCGGATGAAGAACCAATAGT
>MNPL01006731.1:0-15107 GCA_002081605.1 Tropilaelaps mercedesae | reverse complement strand
ATATATAAGGGTGAAAACGCGCACTTTATATATAAAAAGTGCGCGTTTTCACCCTTATTGATGATCATGGTAGAAAAATTGTTCGTAATAGTTCGTAGCGTTTCGGAGTTATGTTAGCCGGTGATTTTACTTAAGAGATTGACAAACCCGTTCGGGTCGTACGGGCAGGTCACTTGGGTCGTCCTTTTCTAGTACGTACAATTGAGAGTACGGGGTCGCGCCTGGGTCACCCAGAGTCTGGTGCACTCGCCTTTTGGCATTTAATAGAAGTCGGTGATGGCTGAATCAGCTAATGTAACACAGATCGTTTTGAAATTCCATTTTATACCCAATCAAAGTGCGGTGTAGAACCAACATATCGGATGGTTCTACTTCTGGTTGCAAACACATAAGAAGGAATGTAAGGAAGTTTCTGTGGAAAACGCATGACAATTCTATACGAGTAACATACATGTACCACAAAAAACATGCAACATTGGCTAACTTCTTTTGTCTTTGAGCTACTTTGTTCCCTTAAGAAATTTAAGAAAACTGGCAACATGAGGTAGCCACCTGGAATCGTTAATTTCAAAACTCATATATCTTTCGAGAGGCGGAATATCACTCTTCTTTTGAATTTTGTCAATAGCCCTACATGTTTTTATGTTATTTAACTGCTGACAGTTATTTTAGCAAGTACACGCTCACTATCGCCATTGGAGCGCCATTTCTGCAGTTTATTTCTCCTCCCAATAAGCATCCGTTACAGACAACAGAATCAAGTTCTCGTATCCATTAAATAGCTATAGATGAATAAATTTGTACACCGAGCGTTCTTCTACTCTTAAGGATCACGATCCTGCGCAAACGTCGCCGTATCTTAGCGTCGCTCTGCAGGTTGTTCGCTCGATTCCCCGAGCTTTTCGTGCAGATTTGCCTTCGAGACTGAAGAGTCGAGTGGAGCAGTACCATGTGTAGAGTTCTCCTGCAGTGCCGAGCTGAGTAGATCACGCATTACCGCGAGTCGTTTAGCGTCGTTTAGTGTCGCCCATATCTGCAGCTGATTTTACCTTGATTCGACAAGAGTCTAGCGACCATAGTTAAGTCTTCATTGAACCTTGTCTAAAAGTTGAAATACCTAATAAACTCATAAATCTAGAACTTGTCAATTAAATTCGCATCTACTCATCCTGATATATTATGTTCGTACGAATCCTTAGAAGTGGAGGCGTGAAACTCGTTTTATCTTGAACTTCTGCAAATGATGCTACCACAAGGGCTTCTTGAGAAGTACATTCAGGTCCACCCAGCCCCCACTGGATGGATGCGGGTGTCAACCAGTATCAATAATAAAGGAACTTTTTTAGCTGATACCGCCATTTCTCAACGCTGTTGAGAATAATTCAAGGTTCGATGTTGCTCTGCAGCACACGGGGTACGGTCAGAATAAATGCACGTAAATGAAATAAATATACGTCATGAGTTTACAGTATGGGTCGTTATTTTTGTGCATTTTCTGCGTTTTTTATCGGCCTTCGATACTAACTCACAAAGCCATCACGTTAGAATTCCCACATATGCTTCTGATTTAATTTGCTGCGCTTATATCAGACCCATTATTTCGTTACGATATGCTTATTCTGTTTGCAATGCAAACTCTTCTTTGGCTCTCTTGTGGGCGATAATTCTTTCTCTCTGCCTGTTGCCTTTATGGATTTGCTCATACATAGTCGGTTTAGGGGTAAGTTTACAACACGTACTACAGAAAGTGCTGTTTCTGTTTTGGCAACATCTAAGACTAGTTATTTTTTGCCGGCGTGTAAGTATTCGAGGCTGAAAACCAGAACAAGTTATAAATCTGCTATGTGGCTTCTGGCTCAAGTTACCGCGTTAACTGGAATCGATTTAGGGCGTTTTTGTGATATCTTAGGGCGAGCAAGATGTGTCTCCAATCTACTGACAGTGTAGAACGATAGTACATCTCCAGTTATTGGGTCACCACAATCGAAGGATTGGGCGACTCTTTGCGATGATACAATATAAGTTATGGGAATTCTGCCGAGTACGCATCCGTCCCAGTGGCTCTCGGATTGTTGAGAATTTCTAAATTTCAAATAGCCAGCCATCTCTATGTATGTGGCCGTTAACATGGTGAACTATATATATGTACATATAAATAACGTAATCATGTCCGTTTCAGTTACAAAAAAGGGTCATCGTTTTGATCAATTGATTGTCTATTGATCTAATAATTGCATATTTGAAACGATCGCCCTTCTCTATCAGGGACGTATGTGGTTATAGCTAAAAATGCTGTTACTTAGATTTTGTTGTTACACTCACTTTTATCCAAACATTTAACCTCATTTTAACAAACCGTTCTTGATGATTTCTTTTCTCCCATAAACTTGCATCCTGCCTTAGGAGTTTCTGTAGGCTGATACTGCGTTTTCTACAACGATTTGCGCATACCTTGACGAACTCTTGCATTGCCTCTCAAAACGTTACAATGCACTCGACAATCTAAGCTTTCCAGTTGCGCAAACTTTTGATTTTACTTTCAAGTTTTCATTAGTTAGCAAGTCACTCCCCCCTTGTTATTGTACACCTAGACACCTCTTCGTCTTACTCCACACAGTATTACCTCTAGGACTGCTTTTGCCATATCCTACCATATTCTTTCTTAACCACGTTTTTAATCGTCTTTCCTACAACATTTAGTTCCAACCTTTACTGGCAAAATTTGTTTGTTCAGCACAAAATTCTACTTGCTTATCCTATTTCAATTGTATTTGGCGTGTCGCTATTTGAAATACGTGATCCATCATGGGCTCATAGGTCTTTCAGCACTTAGCTTTCATGTCTCATTCGCTGAGTAAACTGAGACATTCCTCCTTTCGTATCTATTCCTTTTTAAAATTATAACGGCAGCACAATGCAAACCAAACCGCGTTCTGCTAAACAGTCCGTCGAGCTCTGTGGCTTGGTGCGTTCGCGTGCGCTTTGTGATCAAAGGAAATACGTAAGTGCATGGGTTCAATTCCCTCCATTGCACATTTACACTTATAGGATCCGTCTTGCAAATTAATGCAAAAAGCACTACCTTGGACGTTAAATGTGGACTGATCGTCAGCTCCAAAGGTATTCCCTAAACAGTCCGCTCTGTCTTCTTTTGCTTCAGAGGGCGTTTCTTCCTCGTTTTACGCTTCAGCGTCTATTTTACCGGTTCCTGAGTAAAAAGTCCTCTTATACCTAAATATATTTTTAGTGCTTTGATTAGAGTTAAATATTTATTTTTCCTTGCACATTTGAGTGAATTTCACTTCCCAGTCCGTTGGAACTAGTGCTACAACAGACAGAAATTACATATTAATAACAACTAGTGCTACTAACAGGTAGAAATTACATGTTAATAACAACTACTCATGGCCGTCTGTCGCTGACGCTCAAAACAATAAATTCCAATGCATTACAGTTGAATCCCTTTTATTTACGCCTCTTTCTTTTTTTTGCACATTAACTCGCCTATTTTGTTTTCCCTGGAATTTTGCCATAATTCTGGTTCCAGTATATGTAATAATAATATTAATAATAACAATAATAAATAACTGTAAAGAAGATAATTACATAAATATTCATTTACTGTAGTACCTTATTGATTAACCAAATTGTAGTGTGTATTTACGATATATGACTGACGAGCAGCATTAGATGCAATGCTATGTAATAAACATTAGAGCCTATTTCGACGATAGACAGCGTCTTTTCTTCTATACTTTAATTTTTCATCTGGACGAGTCAATGAGCTTCGTTTCTCTCCCTTTGTTAAAATCGCAAATCGGGGAAATATTTTGTCTTAATTTCTAAGAGCCAAGAATTGCTCATAGACAGCGAGAATATGAGGGTCGACGTCCGAAGAGAACAAAAGACTCTGTAACGTTGATATATAATTCGCCACAGGCTCGTGATGCTGAAATATCGTATTTCCAGTAAAACGTAAGTTAGGCATATACAATGCATCGTTTACACACGAGTCAATCCAATGAATGCTGCCATGTGTCAAGAGACAAATATTGATAATCTGAGGCTAATTTCATTTACATTGCGTCTGCAGACCCAAAGGGCACGGAGTACTCTCGTATTGAGTAACGATAACAGTTTGGCTCGAACTGTCTTCTCTTTAATGATGGACAGGAGCCAATGACTTACCTTGAATAGAACTTCCAGTAGTCTCCCCTGAGTTAGCTTGAACCAGGGCGTCTTCATATCTGTACCTTCCGCCTCGCTTGTTGAAATGTGTTCCGTAAGCAACATGATAAACCTGAAAGGTCCGGACAGACCAAGTTGACGTCAAACTAGGGTCATGCTTTGTGTTAGCAAGGAGTTAGTGACAATAGCGAACAAACCACTAGATTTCTACCGTAGGTGTTGTTTCGACCATTTTTGCTAAGCAATTTCATTGTATCATTCAGTTTATATTCAGTTTATATAACATTTCCGTAGAATTCCTAAGATAAATAGCTTCCTACGCTCTGTACCTTTGAAGTATGATAAGAAACAGTTTCTTGAGTTCGCCTTGTGCTGCTTCAAGTCTCTCCTCAGCCCGTTCAAGATCCTCCGGTGGCGGAGGTTCATCTTCCTCGGCGTCGTCTCGGCGTGATCGCGCTTGATCTAATTCTGACTGCAGGCGCTTCACTTGTTTTATTTTAATACGGATTGTCGAATGCAAAATCTCCCACAAGAATGCCCTTTAACAAGTGTCCGATAAAGGATAACCGACGTCAAATGGGCAATCGAGTAGCAAAGTGCTTATATATATATTTATATATGCTTTGTTGTATACCATGCATGTAATATGGTATAAAACAAGCGTGGGCCTCAAGCTATACCGGTGGTGCAGCTTAACGCTGTGGCAAACCATACTCACCTAGTGAAATCACTTTTAAGTTCGTCAGAGAAAACCCAGGTGGCTACAGCCGACGCATCGATCACCTGCGTCTTGAGTAGCTTGTCTATGATACCCTGCATCATCTGAGGGTGGTCCTTCCAAATTTCGTAGAGTGAGAGAAGGATTTGGACCTGCCTTTCTGGACCGTCCGAACCAGCTAGTTTCTTGATTACGAAGTGGAACTTGGCGATCGCGGCGAACGAGTGCGACATCGTTTTACACGCAATCGCTAGTAGCGTATGCACGAACACATCGATTTTTAGGAGCTCCGGCTTCATGCCGCCCAAATTTGTTGTAGTTGTGTCCATCATAGCAACTGTAAGCGAAAATCAAACGTATAAATAACCGTGATAAAATACGCATACAGCACACATAAGTCATACGCCTACTTTAACGAATACCGGGACTTCTGCCGAATACTGCCAAGCTTAGGCATATATTTTAGGCTATTTTTTGCATCCCGTCGAATCAGCTACATTGTTTACAACGTTCTGGAAGTTGTTTTCCCGTTCTTATAATAGTGAATTCCAGCGAATATTGCATTCTGTCGTTGTCATTTGGTTAAACCGGGCTAGCTTATATCAACTTTAAGCAAAATATGCGAATAAACTTGTTTAGCAATAACGAACTGAGACGTACCCGAGACGATAGAAACGAGCAGATAGTAAAGTCAACATATGAATAAATACGCGAGCTTCAACCCACCATCTTCGTCTGGTCCGCCGCTAGGTTGTGCCAATACTTGTTGGGGTTTGTTGTTGTCAAGTTCGTTGAGAATTTCCAGAGCCTCATCCTCTGTACAACGCGAACGAATGGCTTCAGCAAGTTTTCTAGAAACAGCTAGGCCAGGAGTGTCTTCGGGCGTGTGATCTCCGTACTTGATAACAGGCAGCTGTGGTGCAGGTACGAAGAGCTGAAGGTCGTCCGGGATGATGTCAAGCAGTCGCTGATGGTACGACAAGCGAAGGCACTTAGCCAGTGCGCCTTGAACAAACATCGGTTTCGGGTGCAGTGGAGCTAATGCAGCCGCATCTAGCCAATCCTCCCACGTCCAGCGGAACTGAAAGTTCGATAGATGATAGGCAAACCAGCTGCAGAACCTGGAATGCAAAAACATATGACGCAGATATCATAAAGATATTGGGTAACATGTCCGAAAAGGAGTCAAACGATAATGAAACGCTGTGCCAATTTTTTGTGCGAACGCCAAAAACGTGCCTAAGGTTTCGGGTATTTTTTTCTTAGCTGGAAACTAATGTCTGCAACGACACCTAACAGGTGTCTTACTGATCTGCCATCTGACAGAAAAAGTTCTCATGTTAGCACTATCAACGGTGGCGAGTCTCGATATCAATAATTTGCATTGTTAATAAGTGAACCTGTGCGACCTGCAAAAATAGCAGCAGCTTTAGACAACAAACGATGTAACCGCTAAAGAGTCTATGCGGTACACTGTTGACTTCTCTGAATACCTCAGCCCTTCAACGTGTATGGCAAATGTAACATTTACAACCTTCCATTCCTATTCTTCCTTTCCTTTCATTAATATTCGGGTGAATAAAACCTATTTCGTAGTGCTTTTTTGTAAAACACTTTAGTGTGGCACAGACATCTGCAGAGATTAGGTGGCTATTAGTAGTAGGTGTCACTTTGAACTACGTGACGTACTACCGTATTCTTTTAATCTCGCCTTACCTATCCACACAGCTGACGTTCATCGTCTCCAGTCGTTCATAAAGAAGTTCGACAGTCTGCGCAAGTACCAACGGCATTGTACTGGGCTGAAGTTTGCATAGCTCTAACAACAAACTGCCATAGCAGATCTCAATATGAGGCGAGTTAGGCAGCTGGAAGAGCTCGGCGAAGATCACCTCTGTTATCATATACTCGAACGGCACCTTGTTGAAAGAAACGAAAAAATGACGGGAAACACCCGAAACGCGGATAGGTAGATCAAGATGCGTTCACTAGAGAAACGGTTTGTGTTATACAGCACGGTTTCAATCTTACATTTTTTGAAAAATTTAAAACCTAGCGTTGTCAGCTCTCGATGGATACCTTTCGGTGTAATGGTTTGTACAACTCATAAGCTTGAACTTGTATGTCAAGAACGATTAAAATAGGCAATAACGCATAAGCGACCGTTGTGTACTGTGGAAATACCGTAGCTAATTTTGTAACACTATTAGGGCACTACAAAGATAGGTGTTAGACATTGTTTGGATATAAAAAAATTCATGCAACAACGAATACCATTTTTACAGTGAAATAATTCTAAAGTTTACCTTAGATTTTCCCGGGAATGATAGGAGGGCTGCGGCGCAGCTCTTGCGTTCCAGATGATTCACCCGTATAAGTCGGTGAAGATGCTCCTCGATAAGAAAGCGCTCAATCGAGTGCGCCCCTGGAAGTGGAGGACCCTGCGGTGGCACAGATCGCATTTCGTCAGTGTCAGCCAATGCACCCAGCTATCGGATTTACGCTGACGTCGACTCGATTGATTCACAAATGGCGATCTTTAACTACTCCTACCTCCGGACAGTCGGTGTAGTCGAAGAGCCTGAAGACCACCCAGGGGAATGGGTAGTGTGTCTCAGGCGAATGCGGAGGTGGCGCTACAGTCGCGAGGCTATGCTGCAATGCCTCCGAAAGAACTCCATCGAAAGCGAGATACGGACGAGCCAAATGGTTTTCTGTCCACTTGTCGCTACGCATTTTGCAGATGGCGGACCAGAGGCAATCCAAATACTGCGAGTAAGTGTAGAACCAAGCACGAGAGAGCGATGTGGAAGGTAAAGCAAACAAAGACTGGGTAATGGCGCTGCTAGTTTTGTTGTTCCAAGTTCGCCATATACCTACAGCTCTAAATGGTGCTTGTCTGTTCCTTTCTATCACAATAAGTAATAGCAGTATTACAGTAATGTAAATAAGCAGCGTGTATATGATACGTACATATAGTGCGTCTTTTATTCATACTAGATTCGATTGGAAGTGAGACTATATAAATCGGTTAGAAGCCAGCCACTTTTTGAAGTAAAATGTGGAGTTTATGTACCAATGTTTCAGCAGCGTCGTCTACTGCCTAATTCTAGCTGTGCATTCGACTGCGTTGAAATACTTATTTTGTCGTCTACGTTTTCTTTGAGGAGTCATGCAGATTACAAATATTTTATACTATTTAGTATGCTAAGCACCCCAGAGACGGATATTTGTAGCTAAAAGCACGTGTCACTAGCTCATGCCGGTACAACAACATAGTGTTATAATAGGCACTGTGATTTCCTAAATGGCGATGCGAGGCTAACTACCTCTTCCTGCAAATGCGGAGTGTCGGAGCTCCAAACGGTGAGTGCGGGAACATGAGTCTTGCTCCGCCGCGAGATGTACGCGTCGATAAGACGCAGTAACCGGTCGAGTTCTGCCTCACGTCGTTCATGGAGCTCGCGGCCGACGAGTGGGAGACAAGAAAGTACGCATAAAACGTACCAATCCGAGCGAACCTAAGCAGAAATAGTACAGCTGAATTGTCTCATCTTATCGACACCACTTCATAGGGGTAACTCTAAGACATACTACGCCTAATAATTTTTGGCCTTTCAATTGTTACGGCAAAATTCAGTGATTTGAGCTATGTATCCTGGTAATGATGTGTATTGCATAGTAAAATGGAATTTTTAGGTTACAATCACGCAAGGCGTGTTGACGGGCACATTTTTTCTAACAGAAGATTGCCGTTGTCATTGTGTGCGTAGATGCGTACAGCTATTCAGTTACACAAAGATTAAGTTCATTTGTGCTCTTTATATTCACTCCCCAACAACAACATGAAACGTGCTCTTAACGCTGATCAGGCAAAGCACGGAAAACATTATTATGTTGCTGATCGTAAACTAAAAACATTGACAGAATTTGCTATCATAACGGAAAACAACAAACTTTACTGCAAAACTACTTATATTTTAGAATCTCTTCGTTTCGAGTATCGCTCAACGCAACACAAAGTGAATAGAAGACTCTAAGCTATATATAACAATGTTGCGGTTGGACTGATGTTTATTTTGGCTACGAATAAAATTTTCAAACACCGATGACCCGTAATACATACATATCTCTTAACAAACTGAGGACTAGTCAACTAATGGACTTAAAACCGACACGTTATACTAATATCCCAAGGCCGTTAATATTTAGTCGTGCCTTATTAGAAGTCATATTCAGCTCTGTTGAATGTGGACTTGGATATCGCATGCTTCAAAAGGTTAATTTATTTCCAGGTATTGAGGTGCGTTTACACATCGCCCGCATTTTGTTCGAAAGTTGGTTTTGGATGCATCCACATTACTCCGGATGGTTTGAGCGTGCAGGTAACTGATATTTGTGAATTTCTCGCCCTGGAAATGTCGAAACACCGTTGAAAACAACGTAATGCTATGCGTTGCGATATGTTGCGATATGGACCCACCTGCGGTGTGTTTTCCTCAGCTATGACAGATACGAAGTTCTCAAGAAGCGTTACGAGGGATGCGATGTCAACCACTTTACAATTAACGAGATCGGCTAGGAAGCGCACACAGTTACGGGCTGTCTCCCATTCAGCCCCTCGGAGAGCCTCTTTAAGAGCTCGGACCAATGCTTCAACGAGCTCGCCGCCGAAGGAGTAATTTTTAGCGTTTAGCAGTCCAACAAGCGTTGAATAAATCGATGTTTTTTCAGGCATCTTCTGTGCACTAGTGAAAGATGAAAGCACAACGGCCAGGTTAATGTTTCCACCAGAGCAAATATTACGGAGGCTAGCATTTGGTTGCAAAATCAACGAGCAAGCTTGGTAGCAATTTGATAATGTAATATCTGCTTTTAATACGATGCCTCTATGTTACATGGTTTTCTGATCCTGTTAGGTCGTTCGTTATTAAAGTCAGATTGAAAAAGAAAAAGGAGATGGTGTTGATATTCAGACACAGATACACATATACCACATCAGTGAAGTCATTTAGTTCTCTCTGCATTCGTGATTATAACTACACTATGAAGCAGTTAAACTATCCTACCAATCGACGAGAATCTTCAGCACATTTGGTTTGAAGCTGGATAAATCGGAAAATAAAACGCCGGATAACTGCTCCAAATTGGACTCCAGAGATGAAGTACTCTGAAACAAAAACAAAATAGTAATTTCTGTGGATTATGCATTTACATTGGGATTGAAAGGGCATAATCATCATCATCATCATCATTTTCTAACTTATTCGTAAAATAATAGATTTTTATAGATATATTTTTCCATATCTTCATTGACAGGAAGCATGTTATTTTGTCACTAAGTGACCAAACACGAAAATAACATAGGCGTCACTCAGACAGAGAGAGTGTATTGCAACTGTGCTCTATGACAGATCATAATTTCGTGCTCAGGGAAAGCTTAACCGGATGTATCCCGATAACTGTGCAGATCTCCCGCTGATGTTTGAGGTGTTGTTCAATCGACAATCAACTTTTGTCTAATGAGTTTGGAAGCGCAATTGCTACACATGAATGTTGCTTTGGACGATGTTTACGATCAAAATCAACATGAAGACACGCTCAGAGCGAGTCGCTCAAAATTCGCCATACGAACGACCAGCCGATGAAGGTGCTTAATTCATTTAGTTTAACAAACCTTTTCACCGACCCGTAGTATAAGCGACTCAAGCTTGTTCTCAATTTCACGGGGTTCTGAAACAACGCGTCGCCGCTTTCTATATCGCACATCTGAAATATCAAATATTACACAATAATATTACACAAAGCAACTTATTAAAGAATTTACTAAGCTTATTCACAAAATGGCATTGTTTACTGTGCTTCCATTCTCACAAGAATCAAAGTATAAAGCGCTAGAATTGGAATAGCACAAATATAACCACTCTCAATGACAGCAATTACATATAAGGGTAACAGGATTACAAACGTGGATCTAACGCAATTTTACACCAACGGACCTGCGAATTAGAAACAGATAAAATCAGACGCATCCGAAAATTAAGGTCGTATTTTTTGGAACCATTATTCGGGTAGTACAAGTGGTGTGATCGAGAACAGGTCCAGATTACTTTTAGAATTGTAAGCGCAGCAAATCGCATCAAATAATAGCGTTTTACAAGAGGCCAGTCTTCGTAAGCCCATTAAATAGCTATACGATTTTGCGATATGATTTTTCAGTCACTTCCATTGAGAAATCTCGTTTGCGTTGGCAGAGAATATTTCCGAAAACCAGGTAGTCAAAAGAGAATTAACAAAATATGACACAACCTAATCGTCTTTTCCAAAACTGTAAATTCAGAAATCCATAGTTGTATAATCAGCATGTTACTGTTCAACGACGGACGTTGAATTCGTGCATCTACGTCCCTCCTTCAATCAAAAGTTGTACGCTAATGAAGCAAGCCACGAATAAAGACTAAACACATGCTAATTACATTATCGCAAGTCTAAATCAGTCTCTTGAGGGAAGGCGTTTACTCAAGCGTATAATGCATGATTACTTCTATGACAACGTGCAGCGTTCTTTTGTTTGCATTTGTATAACCTATATTAAGCCGAATTTTTTAACAGGTAACTTTTAGCCAACATTCAACGTCCACTCAACGACGGTATCGCTTTCGCATTGCTTCGTCAGACAAACCCCATAAACGCAAATGTAAAGACGAATCTAACAAACGTTTACTCCTCGTTTCCTTAAAACCTTCTGAAATCTAACGAAAAATCGACCAGCAACAAAAACAATGGCAAGCGTTCGATACTCTCGAAATTGACAACCGATAAAATAATTATTTGCGGCAGTACAATTGTGCTCACATGATTTTCATAGGTTTCTCGCAATTTTTACTTACCATCGTCATCGTCGTCATCATATGGCCGACGTCGGCTCATTTTTATGGTAGTTTCTCGCGTCAGAGGCAAATCACAAAATCACAACGTTTTGTTTTGTTGGGCTTATACATAAACAGCGCCAACAGAGCAGGAGCAAGTCGGCGTTCTCTGTGATTTGTTATTGTTGTTCTGGCTTCCAGGCAGGTCGTCGTCTGTAAACATCTTCACCAGCCATAGAAGTCTAATCGCCTGTTTGCAGCTCCTCCCTGTCTTAATTGGCACACAGGTCCAATTTTTTTAGGTAATCGACTCAGTATTAAGTTAGAAACGTCTTTTGCATCACGTTGCGTCCTCCCTATGCGGAGAAACCATGCAAAGAGTGTGCGTCACCAGTGGGACCCGAATCGGCAGGCGCCAGCTTTGCAGAGAGTGAGTTAGCCAGTCCGGCCATCGCCGCGGCGTTATTAAATATTATCGGGAAGAGCCGAAGCTCGAACTCATTTCCTTATAATGAGTGTACTACGGGCGGATAGCAAAATATTATCATATGGTATAAAATACTAGTATAACGGTTGCCTTTTGTCATGGAGAAAATCTCTAGTCCTCACGACCCTAGCAAAGCACCTGCCAGACAGCCAACATCAGAAAGAGAATACCAACTTCAACTTGCAAATAGTCATTTATAGGGTTGAACGCGCGTGTCTAAAAACGCGATCTGCAACGTGCATTCATTAATATATTTTACGCGTAACGATCAGTTCGGTTATGATCCCATAGGAAAGTTTCTAATCATGGTTGGTTCTTAAGCTTCTAGCTGAAACCTTGTAAATTGGTGCGCAACAAGAGCGCCTAAATTAGTTCCACCGGCAATGAGCATGAACCATAGAACATATCATTCATTGAAGATACTCAGCCCGATCGTTTCTGTGCACGGAGGTAAAAGCTGTTACGTTTGGCGCAGTGAATTAATTTCTCCCTTATTTTGTGGCACTAGTGGTATGGCCGGAGATTTCACCGGGGAATTGGAGAAGAGATGCCAAGAAGATCCCGACCAAGCACCGATCGTACCTGCAGTAAAAATCCTGCTCAACTTTGTCAAAGATTCCAACTTTGGCAGTGTTCAAGAGCTACAGGTAAATCCCATAGAAAATATGTGCGAACGCAATTAACTGATTATACAGACCACTAAAGACAGATTGTGTTATGGTTCTTTTGATCGACGGATTGGACGATGTCTATTCTTTAAGTCAAGCGTTGAAACAAAAAATTTAGAGTAGACCGAGTTTTGACGAATTTGATTATATGTAAATTGCAAAGACGAAAGTGACGAATGGTAAAAATTACCAACGCTTTCGATGGCTTACCTTTATGGTTTTGGCATTAATTTCCAACTGGGGAGAATAATTAGCAAATTTTTCTTAATTTGATTTCTTAAAACTACTGCAATAAGAAATAACCGCATATGTAAGGCGCACGTCTCTATGGCTGTGTGTGCCTCAAACACAGCAGAGAATATTATATATTGAATCTCAACACAGAGAATATTGTAGAACCAAAATGAACACGGTACAGTGCAATACAGTTACTCCGTTATTCAGGTTAAAAACGGCATGGATAATTTTCACAGATTATATGACCCTATTATTATATTTATAATTAAACCGGACAGTTCTGAGATTGGTAAGATTCATTAACATTTGTCAAAAGAATATTGATACGTTGACAAATTCATCATGAATACGACAGGAAGAATAATTTACAGGCAAGCCTTGATGATCTATCTAAAGCTTTAGTGAGCTCAAGCTGCGCAACCATAGGTGTCGAGAGTGCTTGCCAGCTATTCAAGAGGTGAGTTACTTAGTTGCATACAAATTCATATCTCTCTCTTTTCTGAATAAAGTAAAGCGCTCTCATGAGCGCCTTACTTGATTCAGAAAAGTAGAGTAAATGTTGTTATTAATAGGATCCTATCGAGGGTATTACTGGTACCATAGACTACCTTCACTAAGTGTCCATTTTTCAGCACACATTTAGAATCTTAAGCTTGTTTTTTGATAAAAGTAGCTACCAATCATTGCATATATGTGTGAAACGTTGCCTGCACGTGTAAATAATTGTTATAATGATTTAGGTCAGAAATTATCCCTGTGTAATAAAATCTTTTCAAGGAATCTTGAATTTGTAGATATGCTTTTGTTATGAAAATTTCGTATATTGATTCACGTCAGCTCATGCCTTGTATCTATAGGTTTATTACGTTGACCCAGCTCGATGTTGACCTTCAGGAGCTTAAGCCAACTCTTGTGGCTCGTGGAGAAGCCTTTTTGCAGAAGGTAAGAAACCGGCTTTTCCCACTTGTTCAAAAGGTTTGAATAGTTTCGTTGTGCTTGATCATTCTACATTACCATCCCAAAAATACAGAATGAGTCAGCTGTAACAACAAAAGAATAGCAGATGTAGAATTTGAGAGAATTATAGGTTTATGTTATTGTTATGCCTTGCAGATTTCTATGGATCGGCAGAAAGTTGCTCGGCTGGCTGCACCATTTATTTTAAACGGACACCGATTAATGGTGCACTCGCGATCCCGTGTGGTCCGAGATGCTTTGCTCGGTGCGGCGAAGGTAGCATTTTGGTCACGCTTTTTTAAACATATGGTTATATTTTCCGAGCTAGGTATATATATATATATATATATATATATATATATATATCATGTTGTATCGAATCTGCTTTAGATTCGCGCGAATTTCACAGTCTATATTACATCATCGGGAGGTGCTCAGCTCGCTAAAGAGTTGAAGGCAGCTAGCGAAAGCGGCACTGGGGCAGTGGAGACAGTCCTTATCGCCGACTCAGCTATCGGGTATTACATGGAAAGAACAGACCTGGTCCTTCTCGGCGCTGAAGGGATCGTCGAATCCGGTGGAATTATTAACAGAGTGGGAACATTTCCAGTACGTGCATCTTCAAGAGCTATATATAATAAAATTTTAATATTATTTTTAAACATGTTATGTTTTATTAACAGACCAATATATCAATCTTTCAGGAGTTATAAGAAACTATTTCGACACCTACAGCGAACTTGTGACTCGATATAATTAATCTAAGATGACCCAATAGTTATCGTAACTAGATAATATTATTAAATGGTGGCGACATTCAAGCGAAGAAATGGAACCCATCTAAGAACACATCTCGAATAATCAATATTAATACCAAATATTAATCGTTCGAAATTTATTATATAATATGTACTTGTTCAAATTATATGGAAAAAGGCTTTATATATATATGTATATATATATATATATATATATATATATAT
>MNPL01006729.1:0-15551 GCA_002081605.1 Tropilaelaps mercedesae | reverse complement strand
GCGGCGGCGGTGGCGGCGGCGGTGGCGGCGGCGGTGGCGGCGGCGGTGGCGGCGGTGGTTGGCGCACGTTCGCTTATGAGGCGTCGCATTCAATATGGCCTCCGAGAGGCAAATCATTGTCGCTCACCAGATGCCCTCCGATTAGACGCATGGCTCGTATGAGAACGAGCACCGTTTTCTGATAATGTATGAATCGATATTGAGGCGGTCGTTCATCTTGAGACGCTACGATACCTAACTCGAGAAATACTTTTCACTCATTTAGAGCGAATCACAGCCCGAACCTATACACACACACACACACACACATGTGTGTGTGTGTTCGAAAATGGCCACGACTTTACCAAATAAGTCGCTTATGAGCAAAAGAAATGTGCAAAAAAAAAGTTACGCTTTCTTGCGCGTGCTATGAATGCCACCCGGACACAACCTTAGGTTCAGAACTGGAGCCTGCCTCGAGCCGTAACCTTGTTACGGCCCTAATCCGCATGCATCATCGGGGGTTGTATGAATACTAGGTCAGAGCCCCCGCCCTGTGTCAAGGACACATCGAAGACGAAACTTCACTTGAACCTTCACTGCAGAAGAACTGCCTGGACCGGAAGCGTTCCGAGCTTCGTAAGTAGCCCCATGTTGGGCGGTTCGGTGAGCGAGTCGGTTTTAGCAGAAAATTTACTTTATACAACTCATGTGGGCCTCTCACTGAGCGCGCTTTCAACGCGCGGCTCACTTTTCCGCAATGTACTTCAACAACAACTCGACGGACTTCACGAAAACCTTCGATTCTACACCTCATCCGCTTGTTTCCCAAACCTCAATATAGATGCAACAAACCCGATATTAGTAGGACATACAGGCCTCTCCGTTTCACAAAAGAACAGAACCAGTGTCAAGTTGGCTCCCCACTCTCGAACGGCTCGTTCGTCCTTCGGCGTCCGTCTTCGGCGTCCGTCTTCGGCATTCGTGACAGGGTACATATTGGACGACGATACGCACCTCATCAGTTAGTCTAATTCAGCATTACATAACAACATAGGCGCACCAGACCCCTACGGGTGATTGGCATCGCTCTAGTAGTCGATAGGACGCATGAACCAGGCCACAATGTAACTCCGGGAGGACGGGGAGGAGGAGGAGGAGGAGGAGGAGGGTTTGTTGTTGTGCTACTTACCGCCTTTCTGCGTGCTCGGCAACTGTCTACATAATCGTTGGGACGATTAATTATAGCTGTCGGAGCAACCAGGGCCCAAGTCCTCTGCTACAACCAAGGTCTCAACCCCCATCTCCTCTACCACCCCCGCCGCCGCCCCCGCCGCCGAACTCTTTCTCGGTGGGGGGGGGAGGAGGACGACGACGAAAACAACGACGACGACGACGACGACGCTGCTGAATCTTGTTCCGAATACGACGACTCGTCGGACTCACTCAAACGTCGACTCGATGCGTTTCGGCCAATTTGAATGTTTGTTTAGTGTCGCCATTGCCGACATTCGACCCATTGGGTCGCGCCCCGGGCCGGCGGACAGCCATCGGAACTAACGCGAACGGCGTGGGCGGCTCGATGCCATTTATCAATTCGAGTTTTGATCGCGTCGAGTCGCTGGCAGAAATATGGCACTTGAAACGAGTAATTGTTGCCGCGTCTGGAGACGCACACAGCGACCGTTGGGAGGTGTCGTGGGGAATAAACGGATGGCGTGACGCGCCGCGTGCCGCTTCTGTATTTGCTTTTCGAGCCGCTACTACAATTAACGATTGACGGCCACGCGGTTGGCGTTCGTCACAAACTGACGCCGGCTAAACAATCACAGCTGAGTTTCATTGTCCGGACGCCCCGACGGGCGGACGCACGAGTTGGCAGCGACGGTCACTCTGTCGGCAAACGATGCGATGCTGAGAACGCCCCCGATGCGCGTGTGCGTGAGAAAAACATGCGTCCATTCATCTTGAACGCGTCTACGTGTCGTGCTCGAATCGCGGAACACGTAGACGCGTTCCAGGGGAGGCGAGCAGCTGCCTCGAGGGTCTCGCGCATTCATTCGCTTAATCTACAGTCCCTACAAAATACGGTGATCACTTAAGGAAAATGCACAGATGCGCGCGTACAACGAGCAAATCTTTTGTGGCCCACCTGGCCGTAACGTTTATCTCGGCATTACGCCCCCTTGGGATGATGAGCATTGAGTATCTGCCGGGTTCGTAGTAGTCTCTTGTACGGCGTTCTCGTCCATATGCAAACGCCTCCGCCGGCGTTCTGACCCCCCGAATGCGACCCAGCGCGTTGAGCGTCTCATGGGCCCCCTAACAACGACTGAGTCCGGCCACATCTTTCGGGGAATTGGTTTTGGACTGTCTCTAACCTTCGTGCGTGCGTGCGTACGTGCTTTGCCCGTCGAACGAGTCTCAGAGAACGTAGCAGCGTCTGTTATCGACGACTTCATCGACTGAGGACAACAAACTGTTGAAGTGTCCTTTGGTTTTTTGTCTAGGCCGTTGCTACAGTTCTGGACCGAACTCGTTATGTTGAGCGTGTCCCTGTGCTATTTATTATTCGCGACCAACAACGATATTGGCGCCATCCGCACACATAGCCTTTGACGAGTGTCCTAGAAACAGGCCCAATGCTACCTAGTCCGTGAGGATATTCGATTTCAGCTCGACGATTTCACTTCTGCAGACTTCCCCGCCGGTCTCTCGCTTTGTTGTGTGGGGAAAAATAATTAAATCTCCTATAGTCTCTATAATTTCCTCTGGGAGGATTGCGGATACGCGAAACGGCCGGGGAATAGAACTTGAATAAAGGCGAGTCAAACTGTTTTTTCAAAAGCTTCACATTCAACCAGTTTGTGTTTTGTAGATGGCCGAGGGTGGCGGAAGGGGGGGGGCTATATAACCGAGGCAAAATGCCGCCAGGTGTAAAGGATATATCAGGACCAAGCCTAAGTGGCAAATGTACGTCGTGGCTTAATAATGTTCGACGTCTCTATTGGACCAAGCTTTTGGCCAGCTTGGCTAGATTATTGCTGTCACAAAAAGTCGCCGGGTTCACGCTGAAGATCGGGTCCACGAAGAAGATACTTCGCAGCGCAAGATATTGAAGACGAGGCCGCTAAGCTTCAGCTTTCTTTCTGAGCCAACCATGACTATACGTGCGAGCAACAGCGTTTTGTTAAGATCACGTCGTCACGCGTCGCTATCACGGGTCTTCATCACGCGATTAGCGTATCAGCCCACAAGAGCCTAGCGCGACTACCCCAGCCAGTTACGATCTGCTAAATTAATTTCGAACTAGGAAAATATCTCTATTTACCGAAAGCAGCGCGTCCTCGAACCTCAAATTCGTTTAGGCTGCCCTGCTCCAACAACGCCCCTCAGCTAAACCGAGCGCTTCGCATCGGCGCGTTTTCTCTCACTTCTTTTACTGCCGAACGCCGGGAAAATCAGATTTTTCCCGGCAGTCTTGGAGGTACTCGAAATGACTCCCGAGATACACTCGCCATGACGAAGCCCATGCTCGTCTGGGGAATTTATCCATGGCCACGGAAAAAGCCGCTCTGCAAAGTCTGTTCAGACCGGCGAAGGCTTCCTGCAACTTCGGTGCCCGTCCCTCAAATAGGATTGAGTCAATAGGCCTGTCTCTGTCCATATAACGAGTCCTTCTTCCTTTCCTCAGAAGAACATCGCTCTTCTGAAGAGCTTAACGTAAACCCTTGTCCAGACGCCATCCTCGAGGAAGTTCCACGTACGACATTTGTCCTACGAACCCCCACGGAGGAGTAGTCGAGAGAGTGCTAACAGTGGCACTCCGACGTTGCTCCGACTCCACTCGTTTTCCATTCTACATTCACGCCCCCAAAATCCCTATCGGTGTGTATTTTTCATTGGAGTGTTTTTTTTTACCGCGCTGATTCTTCGATTGTTGTCGCCCTACGAGGTTCTCCATAGGACGCAGCCGTCACTGCCTCTCTCGGCGTCCTCGTCGGGGCGCAACAACTTTAGACGGAATCAAACTGCGACGTCTTCTGGAAACGCCCGACGCTCGGCGGCGTCTGGAATTTCGTCGACGCAAGTGGTGAAGGTTGTCGTTCGGGTTGCACATTCGATAGGGGAAACGCGTTTGGCAAAGTTAGTTTCCACAGCGATCTGTGCTCCCCCCGGTTTGCGCGTGCACGCATGCGTTCAATGGGTTCAGCGAGCCAAAGAAAAGCTCCTGCCGAATCCCCTCTAAGGAAAAGGATGGCCACGATGACAACAAGGAATTAGGAAGGCATTCGCTAGCTGGAAAACGTCCGATAGGAAGGAGGCAAACTGGTCGAAGGAAGGTAAATGTCCCCCGCATTCAGATAGGAGTGCAGGAGGCTCAGCTCTGCTCAGCAGGTCAGGAGAACCGACCCGCTGCTGAGTTCGCAACAGCCTGCCCGGGTTGGCCTGCCAGTATCTTCTCTATTGCGTCGGAAAAATCAATACATTTCCGATTCATGTCTAGAACCGTGGGCAGATGGCCAGAGATACTATGCCCCTGCGCAAAGCTAGCGCGGCCAAATAGAGGAATAAGAAGTTATCGCTGCGAGGGGCCACGTAGAAGCAGGTCGTGGCCATCTGTTTCGACGCCCTTACGCGACCTCTCGTTGAACATCCGCATTCAGCCAGATCGATGTAAAGTGCCCCTTGGCCTAGCGTCCTGTCCGCATTTCTGCGAGGGGCCTGGCTGGGTATCTGGCTTTTTACGTTGTCTGTGATTCACTGGAAAGGACCATTCGGACCCCCTCACTATTCGGGTTTAATACGCACAGGCGACCTTTATGGTCACTGATCAAGTTAGCATCGCTGGCGCTTCGTTGACCGCCAAGTTCTCGCTAATCTTCAGGCGAAATCCCAAACTTCTTATCCACCAGCCGCACCCGATCCGCATACACAACAGCTTCACGCAGGTCGGCGGGCACCCGCAAGTCAAGTTTCTGCCCGCCCTCGGAATCAACTTCCGCCCATGTGGCACCCCTTCCGGGTGGGGCGGACGCTGGCGCACGCTCATGCGTGCCGGTGTCATATGCTTACGTGCGAGCGTGCCAGCGTCACGGCACGAGCGAAAATAGTGCATTCCATTCTTTGTCGGCTCCCATGCAATGCACCGATGTCGGCCGGATGCTTCCGCTTCCATCTTCCGCGCGCCTTTTCCCTGATCATATTTCATCGGGCGGCAAAACGGCAAAAAAAAAACTGAAAAACTGAAATGAAGAGGTGCCCCCGTCCGACAGACGTCGAGCGACAATGACGCCTGTGTTTTTTGTTGTCATGATACCGAGCAGGGGTGGATGAGTTGGAGGGGGTACGTCCTGTGGTGGTACGATGGCATCACGGTAAAAGTGGCCTAAACGGGGGCGCAACGAGGAAAGGTGTTTGCGCCCCAGAGGCCAGTAGAGAGAGAGAAAGAGAGCAGCGAGGCGCTTCGATCAGCAAAATGAGGCATTTTTCTCCAACTGACAACGGCTCGGAATAGGACGCCATGCGCTTCCACAAATGCCCCCTACAGAACGTAGACTCCCAGAGCAGTTCGTCGCTCAGAGAGAAAGAGATTCTGCCGATGGATTTCCCCTGATCAATGCTGCCACGATTTGGCGCACCGATGTGCTACTTCTCGGCGAGGCGTTCTTCATGCGTCCACACACATGGAAAATGGGGACAAAAAATGTGCTTCGAGCCAGCGTTCTATCGCCCTCTTACCTGTGCTTGACGTGAACTGGGCCGTTCGAGTCTAGGGGGGTTCTCATTAAGGGGGACTGGGCACACGGCAGGAAGATTCATTCGCACAGCCTTAGCACAGTCGTTTCTAGACATGTTTAGACTACATGTGCATATGTGCATGTTTCTGACTAGATGCTTAGACAAAGGGAGGCGAAAGCACAGCGAAACATCCTGTCCTAATTAGCTATTTCGATTCAGGCTAGTTGTAGAGATTCGGCGGAGACGACTGCTTAAGCACAGCCTGATCATTAACTTAGTTGTTTATGCTGCCGACTTCAGGCGGCTACGGCGAAGCTCGCATCGAAGTGCAGTACCCGGTACGGATTGAGCGGCTAGGACAGAAAAAACATCGAGAAATCGTGCTAGAGGATGTTATCGAAGCTGGGGAAGCGTCTTTTCGCACGGGGGAAAACCTCCCGCGGCGAAGGACGAGCCCTCCTGACGTGCTCCTGCAAATTGGTCGACGTCCGGTGAAGGCCAGTTCCAGCGCTCCAAGTGGTTCCCGCACGGTAAAGAGAGAAATCCATGAAGTTTTCTGGGCATCTGGGCGAGTCTGGAAGCGGCCGGTCGGTCGGTCGGTTCCGCCAACCTCTGCGAGCTGGCTGACTTCGTGAAGTTAGCTGGCGTTCCAATTATCCGCATCTAATCCAAAACTCACCGCCACGAGCCAATACGCAAAGATTCTGTAAGAACCAATTCACGCGGGACTCCCCAACGGCCTGGAACAATATGGCGGATCCCTCAAGCCGGAAACCATTACCGGTTATTCTTTCGTCCTATCTTCCCCCTCTTCCATGCACACCCGATCGTCGGAGTCATCTCGGTGTCGATATAGTTCGTATAATCCGGTCCATCTGTCCGGCGATACCTGTTGGCACCATTAGCAGCAGACACAGCAGAAAAAAGCGCCAATCTAGAAGAGCAGAAGTATCCAGACCCTTCAACGGGATTCGTTGCGGCCGACGGAGGAGGGTCAGGGCCTCCACAAAGGACTCCCCGCTACAGGTGGGATGGGCCTAATTAGTCGTTACGCCATGGCCTTGTCCTTGACCCGAGCGGCTGAAACGAAAACTCGTTCTCGTTTCGACCGCAGGCCGACCAGCGCGTCCGCAGCAGTCGACGCGATAGTCGCCAGCCGCTGTGGCAGAATTGCATCTCTGATGAGAGACTATTTACGCACTGCACAGCAATGTCCCAATAAATTCAGGACCTTTCGGCCGGGCACTGCCAAAACGCTGATGATGCGATTGTTAATTGGGAACGAACGAAAGCTGAGTTTTCGCTAATCGTTTCTGGTTATTAAATCTCGTCATAGTTCATTGGGATACATGGCCCGTAGAGACACATGTGTGTATACGCAAATCGTCATTAGAAAAGTTTTTTTTTTTCATTTCTGTATCGAGATATTCATACTAGTTTGCTTCTTTTTTGTTTTTTTCTAAAAAGAAGTTTTTTTTTATAACGATTTCCGAGTTATCGCAGGTCTTTTTGTTGTTGCTGTTGTTGCTGAGAGATGTTCAAGCTCAAGATTTCATAGATGTTAACGCTTTTGGCTATTTTGATAAATATATATATATATATATATATATATATTGAAAAAACGATGTTGCCTGTTATTTTGAACTACACCATGAGGACCCTGAAATAGTAACGTCCGGGATACACTTGTGCATAGCTAAGCAGCGTAATAACAAAAAGCATTTGTTCTAACAGCACTTCAGTCCATACATGGAACATGCATCGTCATGCCAACTTCATGGTACCTCATTCCAATCGAGAAACCCACTTTAGATCGAATAGTGGAAACAGGCTCAATACTAACTATAAAGGAAGTACACATATAAATACAACATCACTGTTGACATGTAGTTTCGCCGAGTGCCGCTGGGGTATTTCTCTAACCCTAATGGCACAGCTGAAGTCGTCTGTTACAGATTTAAACTTTGCCATAGCCATCGTCCCTGTTTGCTGTTCTTGTTCCGTGCAGAATCGTTTTCGCTGGGTCTGTACCCGGCCCTCTACGGGAGCAGCAGAGGTTTTAGCAGCCATCAACGATACGCGCTCTCATCCAACCTCCATCCCCGCTTCAGGACGTATGGACTTCCCATATGGCCGGAGTCGGGCAACTGCTCACGAAGCGTTCGCCCGACTGCCTGGACCCCCTAATCTCAATTTGTTTAAATGAGGAGGCGGCCAGGGATTTCCTACGTCTGTATTTCCAAGTCCGTTGCCGGAATGGTCGCGTCGGGGTCCTCAGCGAGTCGGCCTATCATCAGTAGGCCAACTCTGTGGTGGCTTTTCTTCTGATGAAGTTGGAAATGCGGCGTTTGGACTGCGGCAAACTAGACGACTTCTGTGAGTGAAATCTCGTATAGGGCCTCAGTTTCCTGCCAAGTTCCCGTCATATCCGGCTGACTGAGAATTCGGCCTCCGAGTGATCGGCTGCATCGAATCGCTTCAAACGAGCCCTTCCCCATGAGCGGCCTTTCCTGCGACTAATATCCGTCTCGCTCGGATGCCACTTTCGAGCCCCCCGGAGTCCCGGTACAGACTGGTCTTGATGGTGTGCTTGTGCTCATATTGCGCTGAACGAGTAAAATCATTGCTTCCATAAAGAACGAAAACTCAGACGAAGTGTGTTTTTGCATCTAGACCCTTTTGTTCACATAAGCAAAATGCCTTTATTAAAGGAAAAGCAGTTTTTAGTATTTGTTCACCGCAGCTGAGTGACCGGCTAGTCTGAACGATCTCGGATGCCGTTGGTAGTGCAGATCCAGCTGCCCCGAGCGTAGTCGTGAATGTGGGAGGCCACCTGGCAGTGTCCGTGTACTCACAGATGAAAGGTCGTACCTTCGATCACCTTCGAAGGTCGTACATATGCGTCCATGTTTTCCCTTAGCCTGACTCTATGCTAGGGTTTATCGGCCACACGGGGATGTTGGCGTCCAATCACTCTTAGGCTAACTTGCCAGCTTCTACAGTCACTCACAAATGGTCCTGCGGGTTAAGCAAACCTCGTCCGTCCGTCCATCCGTCCGTCCGTCCGTCCATCCGTCCGTCCGTCCGTCGACAGGCGAACGGAACTGCCTTACGGACCCTGAATATGCGGCTGTCGCTCACTGGTGGGGACCGTTCGTTACGACGATACGACGCGACGCCCTCCTTTCGCGTGTACTGTATCGTCGATCTGCACCTTTTTTTCCTTATGCCCCCTATGCACTCACTACGATATCGTACCCGCGTTCGCCAATCTGAAGACGTCCATTCCGGGGTTCGGGCGTCCCGACGGAGTTTGCCGCCTTCCAAAAGGAAAAATCGAAGCGAGGAACATCATCTTGCGTGAGGGGGGTTCGGGCTGCGGACGAGAGCATAAATTGTGTTGTTGTCGGCACCTCGGAGCGAAAACACTATTTCGGCTGTTCGGACCCCTCTTCGGGCCGGGGAACGCATAGTCATATCGACGGAACAGCCGTGGAATCAGGGGGCATACAATGATGAATGCCCCCATCTCATCATTCCTGCCGATACAATGTTCGTGCGCACATAAATATGCCCCTATCCATAGACATGTGTTCGGCTATGCTTTACGCCTCTGCGACGTTCTTTCAATGTGCGTTCCTCCCCCGGCAAAAAACTTACCGATCTTTGTCTGGTGCTTGAAGATCATGCGCCGGGAAGGATGTGGGAGCCAAGAGAGTGACTGAGTGATAGATAATTTTCCAGAACTTCATGAGATAAGAGCCAGCAAGAACAAGAGAGTGAGAGAGAGAGAAGAAGAATAGGAAGATTTTGCCCCGTCTAACGTTGCTGCTAGCGCTGGGACAATGTTCGTTGATTCTACGAGTCCCCTACAGGACTTCTACCTGCATTTCGGAAATTTCCCGCTGGGACCAAAAGAGTTTCCCTAGGACGTCTTCAGCTGGCTCGCCGCGCACACTGGCATGGCCCCCTCCACACGCTCCGACCGCCGAGCAGTCGCCAAACCTCAACGAGCCTTCACATCGAGGCAATATCACGGTTCCTGTCGAAACTTAGTGGACGGACGTCCCGAACATGCCCGAGATGAGAATGCCCCGAGGAACGCCTGCCCGAATGGGAAGATCCGAAACGGGTCGGAGATTCGATGATGACAATGAGGGGCGGTAGATAAGTGCCAATCTTTAGTCGAGACGAGAGAGAGGAGAATCGCGAGACAAACGTGGGAGCAAAGTCATATAAAGTCTCCACAGAAGCTCTGCGTTCAACGCAGGCGCCCGGAGTCACTGCAAGTTACGGCCATAATTTTCTCCGATGGCAGAATCATTGCGCACTGCTGGGTTGGCACTCGCTGGCAGATGTCACAGGCACGAGCAGCCGTCAAGCAAAGCTGCCCATGTTGGTCATCGACATTAACTAATCAATTTATGATTACCCGGCCAGCAACTCGAGCTCAGCATTTAGCGCGTCCATTCCGAGTTTATTGGGGAATAACACATTTTCAAACGGGACCGCCTCCTATTTCAGATTGATAATCGCTCGCCGTCATGCATTTATCCGAGCGCCGCAAGATATCATAATGCGGATCTGAAATCGGATCACACACGTGTGCTTGCTCGTTTCTCCGCCTCTGACCCTCGAGACGGCCTGAAGTTAGCCTGAGCGCCTGAGAGTTCTTTGTGATCAGGCGAAAGCCTTTTGAGTGTACTCCATCTCGGAGTCGGCTTCAGGAGTATTCATCTGTCGCGTCATCGAGCCGATCCTGAGTGTTTGTTCTTTTGACGCGGCACCACCAACGTCTGTCAGGACGCTCTGCTCCTATCACGAGTCTGAACGGCACTAGATAACAATTTATTCGAAGGCGATTCGTCATTGCGCTAAATCTATTAAATACATCTATATAAATCTATAGCATCGTCTAGTTCCTCCTAATCTCCAAATGAATCTACACGACGAACTGGTCGGTGCTCGACACGCTCCAGTAGTCGGTCGGTTGACTTTTTCGCCTTTTGCTCGCATTAACGACGCCAAAGCATCGGCCGTCGTCCTTGGTTGGATCTGAGGTCGTCAGACGCCAAACCAGTCACGGACGTCCTTATTGCAGACACTATCGCAGCTTTCGTGAAGACGCACGTCACAAAGGTCTATATAGAGCGAAGTGAGGTGGCTACCGGGAAAACGAATCGTCGGGGGGGAAGGGTAGAGTAGATTCATGCAGGACCCTTGCTCCCCTGCTAGTTGCTGCGTGTCCCCCGGGGTCAGACGCTTCCCCAGGCCCAGAGAGACATCTGCCCTTTCGTCAAAGCACGCACAAAGCAACGAGTAACCACCGTTAGTTCAGCGTTTACAACCGCTGGCCTGACTTTATTGACGAGGAGCAGGTGGAGACGACGAGGTCTATCCGGTTTAACCGTCTTCGAGGAGGAGGCGTGACACCATCACAGTAAAAACGCGTAAACAGTGATCGATGAAACTCGGATTTGTACTGATTCTGCCGACGTCAGCATCTTCAAGTCGTAATAGTCGACACTGATTCATCGATTGTCGGCAGGAGGGACCTTTATGGGACTGGGAAAGAGGCAAGGGAAGCTGACAATGTCGAAAGGTCGCTAAGACGCGTCATACATCAGAATCCAGGGCGGGATCCCGTCACGAAAGTGAGCTACGCCAATGTTTCCTCCTTTCGGGATTCGTTTCGCGTACGCTGACGCTGTGTTAATGGTTAGGCCAGCTTCTTCAACGAGCGCTACTACCCCTCAATGTAGGTGGCAGTTCCGCCCCAGCCAATAACGTCTTCCTCAACGGCTCGTTTTTCCTACGGCTAAGTGGCTCCGATCAGGGACCAGTCCCCACGGGCGCGTTCCGTCCCGTGAATTCTCCGATACGGATACTAATTGGATGACCCCGTCCGCTGGAACCGACACAGCCCTCGAGCGAACTCCGACCTGCTCCAAGGAAGACGACAAGACCCGTACGGAGCACCATCCTGCGTCAGTTCTTCGGGCATCGTTCATCGCAGAAGAACCCCCGCGGCGACTTCGCGTCGAAGGGGATGCATCCTCCAAGCACCGCGCGTCCGCAGACCCCACTTAGTCCCGCCAAAACAAGACACAATGCAGCTCCTGACCAAGACCTCACAGACGTAAAGATCCCTCATGCGGCAGTCGCTGGCGTAGAGGGAAACTGCCTAAGTCGGGTCCATTTGGCCTTGTGCACATTATCCACAGGCAATGCACCCATCGACAGAAGGGTGGGGTGCCATGTCCCCTCGTGGTGAGTGGAACGTTCCTGGTTCTGCAGCTTTTCAGCTCCTCGCTTCACCACCCGGCTCGTAAATCTCGTACTTTCATCTTTTGTTCCGCGGTGCCTTGCCAGCTCCCCTTCCGGCTTTCCTCGTTTGCTTCACTATTAAGGCTGACTAGGGGTCTTCTCGAGAGAACGGGTCTAGAGGACCCCCAACGCGGGCTTCCTGTCAAAAAGATGGCTCCCTCGGACGATGCCCCCCCGGTGTGAAGCGCTGGCCGAAGTCACCCTTTCCTGTCCTAACAACGCGTGGTCGCCCGAAAGGGGCAGGGCCTCTAGGAGGGACCCGTTGGCCACTTGGATGGGTGGTCGGTCAGGAACCTCCGGTGGCGGGGGCCGGCCTGGCGAAGGCCCATCCCAGAAACAAAGTCGGCTCGAGCCAAAACGAGTCGACGAAGGCAAAGGATTATGGTGACACTCAAGATGCCCTACCTACACGAGCGGTTACAATATCCCAATTTTCTCTTCCTAATTTTCGTCTAACTAGACAGAAGATGGTGGTCTCCGCGGCTAGACGAGGTTTGAGCTGTCCCATTAAGGCTTCCATTCTCTTTATTTAGTCATCCGCTCGATACGAAACCACACACGCACATTCGGAAACGCTGAACCTCAACGGTCCTCACCTTTAGGTTTCTGTGAGGCGAACGATATTGTCCACTCATTGGTTCGGTTTTCGCGTTCTCAACAGCGACGATTGCCTCTTGTACGCGTTTGTAACCCGTTGGCGAATATTTCTCGCTGTGAACGCGACTCGTTAGCGACGTTTAGTCGCTCATGTTTATTAGTTCTTCGTCCGCAGCCCCGAGACCAAACCGTCCGCTGACGCACGCGAAAAAGTCGTTCGTTACGTACAACGTTTTTTGGGCCATCTTTTGCTGTTTAGCTTTCTGATGAGCGTTTCTAGGCGACGACTTCCTTGTGCCTGCAGGAGACCCGTAGGCTGGTCACGCTCGGAGAGAAGACCTGGTTACAGCGTGACCAGGTTGGCTACGGTACATCTCAATATGTCGAGCAATACGGAGGGTAGCGAATTCACCTGAACGACGACGACGACTCGATGAACGCCATTGACGCTCGGTTCGTCGACGCCCGGACGGTCGCCATCGCTCAAACCTGAGCTAAACAAATGCTCCAGCCGACCGCGTTGCGATTGCAGCCTCGGTCCGAATCCGAGACGATTCCAATTCGGAACGTCTGCGTGGACCCCCTTTTCCTGGATTCCTAGTTTCGGAGGACTTTGATTCTCGCGCGACGTCCTGCCGCGCAGAGCGCAGCCGCACAGGTGGAAGTGCATGTAAGCCATTTAGCAATGTAGTTGTTGCGAGCGTCAGGGGACCTAAGGGACCTTCATCCTCCTCCTCCTCCTCCTCCTCCTCCTCCTCCTGGCTACAAGGCTGTCAGGTCTCAGGGCAGCATTTAGCCTAAATGCGGCCTTTTCCTGTACCCCCACGGCGTTCACAGAGGACAGACACCTTACCAGTTTATAGGTCTATACACCTTTCACGTACGCCCTCTTTCTCTCTCTCTCGAGCTATTGCGTCTTTCTCGACCTCATTTCGATTACCAACCGACACACGAGGACAATTACAGATCCCATTTTCTACTGTAATTTTCTCTAAGTAGTTAATCGTCGTCGAACCATTAACGCTTTGCGCATTGGCGTGGCCAAATCGACGACGATCCACCACCACCACCACGATCGCATGTGTTAGGTTGTGTTGCCAACAAAACTGGAACATTTATTCACACATATTGGCACACGTCACGCCTCTGACGGTCTGGTGGCGTGATTCTAGTGGCGTGATTCTAGTGGCGTGTCGTTCGGCCACGCGCGCGAAGGTATATACGCACGTCGTCCATCGCTGACACGCATGGCTACGCAAACACTAGTACATAACGCAAAGTAGCAACCATCGAGCGAAGCGCAAGTGCATTAATTAGTGGGGTTGCCGCGACCTTCGGAGGGACCCCGTCCGCCTGAACCCCCACGGACCACGCCAGCCTCGCTAAACACTCTGACCAGCCACTTTTGGCCTCGTGTTCGTCTCCTGTCGACAGGATCGAATACATTTGTCGCACCTACCGCCACCACCGGCGCTTTTTGCGCGCCCTTTTCCCGGCCGTATAGCACATTTTTTCCCCATTTTCCGGCGATAAACTCTGCTTATCCACATTTGTGTCAGGCTATCATCATCATCATCATCATCATCATCATCATCATCCACCTTTTCCATTTGCCGTTCCCTTTCGCTGGACGTATTCGTGTCTAGCTCGCGATTGGTGAACCTCATTGGGACGGCGTAATGGCTGTCGTTACTCCCCTTCCCGCACGGGAAATGCGGGAGAGGTGCACGGGGAACGAATCTATCGGGGGTTACACTGCCCGTGGGGCAAACGCAATACGAGACGAAGGTCCTTTGACACAATACACACAGGTCGTGCCAGTCGGACGGAAACCAGCCATATTGGAGCTGACCGTGTTTGCGGGACGTCGGCTTTTGAAACATTTTGCCCGTAGCAACCAACGAGACTACGAGAGGACGTGCACAAAGGCGTGCACAAAGGCGTGCACCACGTCCTTCAGGCCCTACAGGCCTACCGTTTTCACGTCGACCTCCTCAACACTGTTTAGCCATTTTTGCGTTGGCGGTATTCGCATACAGAGAATGGCATGCGCGTGTTTATCCTTACGCCGTACGTTTCATCCGAATTGACGACGCGTCTACCCCTAACAGCACATAATGCTCTCAGCTCCGGCTGCGACGTGCTCGTGTAGACGTGCGCGCGCGCGCGCGCGATGAACGCGCACGTAGATAGACGTCCGCCGAAGCGGCATCAAGCGACAATAGTCATGAGGGTGTATTGGTGTCATTGTCTGGGTTCTCCTGGGTGAAATTTGAAAAACGTTGACGAAGTCGTGACGTCGTGTCGCGTATTTCGTACACAGACGAGAAAATCAGCTTTTTCCAGTCTTGTCTGTTTGCCTTTTGGACGAATGCTAACGCTCGTGAGCAGCAGCAGCTGACATGCGTTTCTCTGGCAGTAAAAACACTCTGCCGGACGAGCGAAGTTTCAACAATGTTTCGATATATCGAAATATATTTCACCTTCGTAAAGGTGAAATTGGCTATATATAAATGAGCATTGTATTCTGTGCTTGATCGTCATCCGTAACACTGAGATTTATCTGGCCAACGTTAAGCTAAAGCTGTCCCAGAACCGTGGACATGGAAGTTCGTATACGAAACTCTTCCAGGTCGCTACGAGACTTTATACGGGGCTGCAGCAGCGAGACGAAGCCGAATCCGTCAATGTTTCCGTCAAGCCTTTCCAAGTGAGACGCTAGAAACAGTTTTAGCTGCGCAGCATCTGCTCTGCGTCGCCTTTATGGAAATTCAGCTGCTCCACAACCTAGACATATATGGCAACCTGCTGGTCGGAAAACTTTCGCCGGTGCGATGTCTGAAGTGTACCTTCTTCCCCGACTGTCACATATATAAATATATATATATATATATATATATATATAT
>MNPL01006724.1:0-28733 GCA_002081605.1 Tropilaelaps mercedesae | reverse complement strand
CAATAATGTACAGAAATCAGGTTTGATCGTGCTGCATCTTCTTCATACAAAGATCTAACAAGTCATTTAGAATGCGCACGTCGCACCGGCGGCGCGAAATGTTAAAATCCCTTGTGCCTCAGACTCATCTGCAAGGACTGTCTCTAATTAAATTTCTCTCACGGACCCGCCGCCGCTGAATGACACCGGCAGGAGAGCTTACCGATCAAGAAGTTGAGGCGCACCCTGCATCATCTTTCGAGACTGAGACTCTCTGACGTTTCGACACACATTTTTCAACGTATCCTAACGCTAAAAAACAATAGCCGACGAACGATCCACTATCCAACTGCATCCTGCACGTGCAATCTCAAGATGCCGACAGCCCACCAGGCCGAGCCCATGAGAAAAGCTGCACAAATGCACAAAATGGCAACTCCGCCGAACGATTCGTTAGTCTGCCTTTCCAGGCAGACCAATTGAACTTTATCGCGGGTTCATATAGCACAACAATGACCTGTAACCAATGTATCGAATCGTCAAAAAGAACAGAATTAAATTGTGTTAAGGTCAGTTCGGCAAGCCCGAACCATCTTCTTGCCAAATGCTATCTAGTTAGCTAGGCCGGAAAACACAGCCCTCGTACGTACAGGTAAACAGGCCTGAAGTGTTAGTAGGACTCATGTTTAGGTAGCTACAGGCTGTATAAGAACATTCTTTTCTGCCGTGGCTGTTATTCATTCCAGATAGACGTTGCAGCCGCGGCAGTGGCCTAGGTGGTTAAGCACCTGACCGTAGGACCTGGCTGGTGATACCTCCTCTTTCTTGATGCTGTATTTGTTTAGCATGCTCGAAGTTATACGAAGGCAGTTCCCCTCAAGGACAAAATGGGGAGGTGCCTCGAAGAATTTAGGCCAGCGTCGCAATTGAAGGGGCCCGGGAATGGCTGGTGGGGATGTCCCAACTTCCAGCATTCCAACTTGAGGGATCTATGAAGGCTTGCAACAATATGAACCGCTCGTTTCCTTCGTTCCACGTTGCTCGTTTCCGCAGGACGAGCGAAACGCCAACGAACGAGGGAGGCGGGGCTACCAAACGGGCGGGTGAACAGAACTGTGTGACCTTTCTTTCTCTGTCTCTCTCTTTGTTCTTTCGCAGTCCTTTCTGCCTTGACGTGTTTCGCTCTCTCACGTCGTATTCGTGAGAGGAACGAGGTTAGTACCATGAAGAATGCACCATGTTGGCACGAGCCAGGAACTAAGTTCGGCCAGGACACGCATTCGCGCACAAGCATCCACCTTCAAATACACATACATAGACCACAGAGCATACGGGGCACCCGGAATCCGATCGCTGGAAACACCGGAAGACGACCCGAAACAAGTAGGTAGAGCGAATGTCGAATACTCAATACGTGAATCGCCATTCGATTAAGTTCGACGACAAATAGCAACTGCACTTTGTGATCGCTAATGGCTCAGCAACAGGTAAATGCCGATTCTGGTACAATGAAGACTCTACTGGCTCTGGTGTACGATGAAAGATGTATTGGCGATACAAATGTACTGACTTGTACGTGCTCAGGTTAATAGCTCAGGTTGGATAGGTTAATAATACGAAGGTTTTTAGTAATCCCAAGGTTGCCTTGCGTAATCTAGTAAAAACGTTTGCATGCAGAGAGAGCTGTATACGAATAGCTACTAATTTACCTCTAGCCATGGGTTCGTTATTTGGATTCGCAAAGAATGTTTACACGTTCATTTAGTTTAAAATTCACCATTTTTCCGTTCGGATTATGTTGGGCCGATAGGAAAGAAACAAATCCAGGCATCGAGAGCGTCTGGATTCCCAACTATTCAGTCGTTAAGCTCATTGACGAATCGTCAACTCTAGAAACCGTTTCGACTTGCACGCGTCCTACATAAAAGCACGCACCGTACATTTGAGTTCCCGTCGACGCGCACTCAGGAACCCAATGGACTGCTGATTCTGATGCATAACAACATCACTCTAAGAGAAATCTTTTTCTTATTGGATTTTTTTGATCATTTTTCCAGTCGTACTGTGACGAGGATGCTTACCAATCGTTGTCAACAAAGTGTGCATGTGACGTTAATTCTACCTGTGACACGCCCAATTTTCAGGCAGACGATAGGATTTTCTTCAAAGGACGCGTTGTACACGCCTCGTTTTAACGCATGAACTCATCTTCGTCGCTTCATACCTTCTTAATTTAGCATCTTTCTCTCTGACAAACAGGTTTTGCGTATAGGCCAATCAAAAGAGGGTTGGTACGATCGCAAGATAGTTTGACATACGTTTGTGTAGACTGTGTGTGTTCTGTTAAATGATCATGCTTTGCCAAGAGACTGAATTTCCCATGGATGTGTACCTCGCCGTTAGACGGCTTTCCCTGTCTGTCGTACACTACGGATGCTAGCTCCAGAGGAGATGCGCCTCGCCGGTACGTTTTTGCATAAACTTTGTATCGGTTGTCGGTGCTGCCTGCTCCGGTCGTCTGGCCACAAACCTTCGTATAGCTCCGTCGTCGTCATTCACCTAAAGTAAACTACCTTTACGCAACCTCGGTTCATCTTCCCGCAATCGAAGTGAAATCTTTGGCCCAGGACGAACCCAACCAGTACTCCGGTGCGCAGCTATAGACGGTGACTATCCGAGACGCTATTGTGCCCAGTCATGCGAGATGTACAGGGAGCCAGCTGAGTGTCACCGTCACGATACGACCTTATTGTCAATGCCCTGTTGGCCGCACATCAACACATTGCACCTCACTTCCTCTGCGATACATATATATGTATTTTTTGGATTGATTTCTCTACACAGCCTTCATCCTTTCACCTTGTCGACAGGTGTGGGTGGTGTAGATAAGCCAATACAACAGGCGACGATGCTGAATTTTCGGGTGGGGAAGGAAGTCAATCCGCGACGGGGGCACAGGTCGGCGAAGCCGATGAAAAACGCTGCTAGCTACTAAGGAATCGCGCGTGTGCAATGTATGCAAGCCATTGTGAAAGCCAAAGGTGTTTTGGCAATATTATGCCGGGCCGTCTGTCGGTTACCCGAAGCTGTACCAAGAGAGTCAACGGCGTTTTTTGCGTTCTTACTCGAATCGCTCCCCTCTTCACGTTCGACAGGCATCTGAACCGTCAAAAAGGTAGACACTGAACAGACGAAGATTGGAATTCCCTAGAGGGCTAGATCCACCCGTATGCGGAGATTTCGGGTGCGGCCAATTTTCAGTTAGATAAAGTGATCGATGTAAATTCGAAATCAGCCACCGGCGTTTCAAGTGCAAAACGATTCTCGTGCTTGAAATGTATTCACTCGCTCGCTTAGGCTTTTCAGGGGGTGAGATGTTCGGCTGACCCTTTGGGAAAAGCGATTCTCAATGTGGGATTAAGTAAAGCAAATAGTTAACTTCCGCGCCACTAACCTCACCAGGCGTGCCGCATAAGATAAAGCACAGAGATGTATAGTGACGATCATTTTTTTTACTAAATATTCAAAATAAAGATGAAATTAAGTTACTGTCGATTTGTGAATATACGTAATGGTAGATTTAGCAGATGAACTTGAACAAGGGCTCCTCTTTAGTTTGCATAATTTCATTTAAATCACAAGACGGGAGTTATGCGTAAAGAAGGTCACGGCAATATAATACGATTTATGAACGGTGATTGTCCTGTCTGGGGGTTGAGTTGAGCCTGACTTGGTGGTGCATCCGTGTGCACCTTGCGACCGGAGGAAATACGTAGATCGACGAGTTCGTACATGTTTATATTTATGCCATCCGCTAGGCTACGAGGCAATATATAGCCATACCAGCGTTCGCTGATGATTAGCTCCAACTAATTTCTACACTTTGAATTGTTCACTCCAATCCGATATCGGATTTGGGATGCAGAGCTACGACTCGAGATAAATCATTTCGAAGGAGTTCAACCCCATCTCCATACAAAAAACAAGAAGATTCAAAGATAACGAACATTTTGTTAGCATCATTATTAGATCAAATTCGGCCATTATTTCGTCTTTTAGTTGCTCTTCATAACGAATGAATGAACTGTCTTGATTTCTCTGCTTCTTGAACGGCATTTCTTAGCATTCAAAACGATGGGTAAGGAAAAAGCACGTTAAGAAAAAGCCAGTTAGGTGCGGAAATGAGCGCAGAAGAATCTGCCGCGGCTTTTGTGTTTTGTTCTACGGCGCTGCACTTTTTGGGTATTAATTAGTCGCACGGACGTGAACCTCTAAACGATGCAGACAGGCCCGAGATATCTAACATCATCGCAGAATTTCGTCTCTATAGTCATTGGAGGTCCATATTGTTGTAGTCATTGTTGGTATACTATGGCGATCGGTATGAGTTTGACGAAAACGGTTTCCAATATGCGATTTGTCATATATTTTGCCATTGTGCTAAAAATTGTCAGTTGGCTTTTCCGGAAACGGATCCGCACAGGGGAGACGGGCTTACACTAAACACAACCACATTATATGAGACCACTATTGAAAAATAAAAAGAGCTGCCAGCAAAATATTACAACTCAAGGGTGATTAATCTTGACAGGTTACTTTTAAGCCGTTCTACTGCCGCATTCTATCGATGACGTCGAAATCCAATCTTGCGAATATATCTGCGTCCGTATAGGACGGATTAACATAGAAGACAAAGAGACGAGATAAAAACGTGAAACCCTCGGAGAGTCGTGAGCCAAAAAGCGACGATTGTCAGAGCAGCCACCGGCTAACGCCCGGTCGACCAGCACTTTTCTGGCAAGAACGCCTATCTCCTGCGCCCCAGCAACAATACCGCATCACTTGCAAGGAGCAGGTACACTGCCTTTGTTGCAAGAATCCTACAGCGGGGTCACTATCAAGGAAGCTCAAAATGCCTGAGCCTTCAGCTTAACTCCCGCCACGATCTTCCTAAAACCCCATGGGAGTGGTGGTTTATCCACTGAACGGATTCACTCACATTTTTGTCGATATCTAAATTCATTTATTTATCCATGTGGCGGTCACGTCTTGGCTTTGTGCAGCTTTTCTAACCAGCTACTGACGTCAAATTATTATGGAGCATAATGATGTGGTATTACCGACTTACTGCATGGTAGTGCAGTGCAAGTAACTCGACGAGAAACAAAGATTTATTTAAGACCGCCACGACGTGGCTTATATAGTCCATCTCTAGCACATCATCTAGCACACCACCCCCCGAGCCTTCGCTGGACTCCGGAAGCGCACCGCTAGCTCCGCTGATGACTAAATAACTGTCCGTCGTCTTACAGGGTACAAATGTTCTGGTAGATCTCGCACTAAGAGCATGGCTTTGCTAAGCGCCCGGTTGCGCTATAAAACAAAGAAACGGTCGCACAATACATCCATCCGCGTCAATTTACACGCACCAGTTCGTACCGGCACTATGCTTGGTGTAGCACTCTTCACCAATAAAATTCTGTTTGTCAAAATTGTGTAGAGATAAGTGATATCTTAATGATGACTCTTTTACATAGCGAGTGAAAGCAGTATGAGATGATAATATGTCGAGTTTCTCGAAAAAAAAACCGTAATATGAAACTTGCGTATGCGTAGCGCACAGGTCTGCGACAGCCGCACACTGGCAATTGCATCAACATTTTTCATAATAACTTAATTAGTCGTTTCAGATGTAGCCACTATCTGAATTGAGCAGTATTTTGATACGAACAAACGACGAACAGATTCAACACAAAACAACGACCGAATCAGAAAGCGGTTGAAATTCGTTAACGTTCCAAAACCATATAAATTTCGCAGTTATTACATGTTTTCATTTTCAATCCTCATATATATGAGAATCGACTTATGTCTGCCAATAACTCAACATGAGATTATTCAATTTTACTAGAAATTGATTTCCTACTCAGTCTAAGTTGGGGAGAAAAATTGAAAATATCCCACTAAGGCAAAGCTATAGCTGCTACAAGTCTCTGATGCGAGAGAAACTTTGTTAACTAATCTCTCAAAATTATATTCAGTCATCGTTAACGCACTGTGTATTAAGGTTTCGATACATTTCCCATTTCGTGGTCGCGATCGTTGCTTGAGAAAGAGAGAAAAAATTAAACTCCGCCCTAATAGTCGTAAGTGGGCCTGCATCCCTAACGGTGGACAGACAAAAGGCAGAACGATTAAAGTCTGCCCAAGCTTGCGGTCGTATGAACCAGTGAAGTTTAAGCGCTGTGGAAAAGCAGGTCCACTCACCTATAATAAATTAGCATGGAACAGTTCGGAGTATTGCTCAAATGATACCGAACCACAGGACCAACCTTACACGCAAGAGTATGCGTTAAGAGAAGCAATATTTTTTTTATAGATGTGTAAGTCCAACTCTATACTAGCGCGTACTAGCGCGGCGACAGGTGACACTAGTCCGTATAATGCGTTTTTTCCAGCTCTTCCTAAACAAAAATAATGATTAGCTGAAATAAATCTGCTTACTTTTTTAACAATCTAGCTTTCTGCCTTTATGCCCAATACACGTGATGAGCTAGAGGTTGTTGAGCGTGTCCTCTTTGTATACAGAGCGAAATCAAAGCACGGTTGCGGACATTAACGGATTTCACCTATGTAGAGGTTGATCTTGGAATTTCGCTGCTTTTGGAAAATACGACTTTGACAGTATGGTAAAAAAATCTCCGGTAGCTCAACAAACTTACCTTTCTCAAGATCCACTTTCAAATGTTGACTTCCAGTAGTCAATTATTCTTCGCAGCAATGTAGGCTGCCCTATGCGAGAGAGCTAACATTTATATAGCAACGTGACATACAATGCAACTTGGCCATTGTCGATTCACTATCCGAACAAGGGTTTATGTAAGCTTATGCCACGCCAGCATATGGCATACATACACTGGTCCCGATACAGGTCAATCACTTTTACTTGCGATGCTGCCGCATAAATTAGGTTGGCTTTCTCTTGCCGTTATGCGGCATTTTGTCATGTCTCCGTCCAGCAAAATAGTTGGTTAGCACTCAGTTTGCTCGAACCCCGGATTTCCAGCTCTGTCGTTTTGACCGTGGGCTTAAAGGACGCGAGCACTACGAACAGCGGCGACCAGTTTGGACGAGAAAGGAGGCACGAAAACAATGCTACTGAAAAGTCAGAATAAAACTGGACGTCGCGGCATTTCCCGTACCAGAGAGGAGCGAGGCCTCTTTTCAAGCCTATACCCCCGCTCCCCAACTCCAAACTCTTCACCTATGTTCGTCCTTCTTGACAAGGTCGATAGAGCATCCACGGTTCGTCAAAGTGAGCATGAACAAGAACCTGCTGCTTTAGCCATGTCTGTCGCTCTATCCGACCGAGAGTTCGTCGCTATCGGGGTTCTCTATCGTTGCTGTTGTTCTTCTGGGTGTGGAACCTAGCATTTTACGGTGATGCCCCAATCTGCAGCTGTCTTGTCTTTCTCTTTGATAAGTGGGTTGTATGCTTGTCGCTGTTGTTGTCGAACTCCCTGATGGCCAGCCATGCGCTAGCAATAAGGTGCGACGTTCAGACCGACTAACCAACTGCCTCACTGGCATGTCCTGCTAGAGTTTTGGTAGAGAATGACGCGCGAGGCTAGCATTCGACCGGTAGTTCGTCCGCGTCGACACTTGTGTCGACTGGCCTCTCGATGTGTAGAAAGCTGGCTTTTATTGGTCAGATTGCACGCCTAAGGAAGTCACGAAGGACCCCCTAGCGCCTAACTAGAAACGAAGTGTGAGAAAGGTTGTCTAGCAGCCTTTAATATCGCAGGGGCACAAAGCCTCCAAAACGGTTGGTCCCCATGTAACTAAGTTCAGTCGGCGCGTGTGACCGAGGTCAGGACAGGCGGTCTTCCTGGAGAACCAGAGTAAGACGGTATGATTCGACGGCTCATTTGGCGTTTCCTCGAAGATTGTTAAGGCTAAGGCCTGGCGGCGACATAATATGCTTGGCCAAGTGGAGTAGGGCCGGACGCCTATCACGACCTCGAAGTCTAGTTCTGGGTAGTTCTCAAAATACGTATAAATGGCAGAGATGCCACAGATTTTCCAAACGTCCAAATAGCCCAAGCGTGTGCATGAGTCGAATGCTCAAAAATAACTGAACGCTCAGCGTGCAATGCAATGTACATAAAGTGATTTCTCTACGCTCCGCGTGTGGGAAATAGAGTTCGTTACCTCCAGATCCGCTGCGTGGTTTCTGCCGAAACAATCAGTATTTTTTACTGGTAGCCATATTTCGGTAGTTGACTGTTCGATGTAGGAATCGTTAACAGAGCATCTGCTGGAAGCCGAACAATGCCGCAGTTTGTTCTCGACGTATGTTTTTCTATCATTTGGTGTAACCCCGTTAACTTTCCAAATAAGAATGGCTCATAGTCGTAGGTTAGTGGATGCAGATTTACCTTGAAACATTCACAACGATTCTTGATATAATATAATCATTATAGTGAACGGCACCTACTCGAATTTAACGCGAATCGTCTTTGATGGATTTAAATAAAGTTACTCTGACTTAAATCGGATTAAATGTATGTTTTTACGTTTTTTTTGGCGATTTTTATTTGACGAGGATATGTATAGCAGACATAGCGCTATAGCATATTTAGTTCAGCTCGACTCAACACTGCGCTGAGGTTTACGGAACGAAAATAGTGCCATGATTTTATGACAAGGTTACATGGGAGACAATGGTTTTCGAAGTATAAGCGCCATTATTGAACTGTTCTGTTAAACAACGTTTCTTGATCAGAATCAGATCAGCCATTGTATGGACAGATCGGGATCAGTCCATACAATGGCTTGACGTCCGTTAGTCGAAGAAGGTCAGTGGCACATTGCCATAGTCTGTGGCATGTTGAAGCCCATGTTCCTGAAAAGGCGATGTACATGCCATCCGTTGTGCGTCATCTGACTCCAACGAAGGGAAGCTGTCTTATGTCAAAATGTCTTACAGTATTGAAGGTCGTCGCAGAGCTGAAAAATGGCAGCACGGTATGATGATTCACAGGTCTTCCAGTCATCGCTGTGAATGAGCGAAATGCTCTCCAGATAGTGTGGCTCGAAATACAACAGTTTCGTTGCTTCAGAAGTTCTGTGCCTTGCTTGGCAGCTCCCCTTCTTTTCTCATACCAACTTCAGGCCCGAGAGGTGACTGCTCTCTTGGTACTGTTGAGCTCAAGTGCGTGAGTACACTTGAGCTCAACAGTAATTTTGCCGAAACATCAATTGCCCCCTTGGTCGAGCTGATCTCTCTAACGCTTCCATCTCAGTGCGCCTTCTGCCGGGAGCGCATTTGAGCAGACACTTGACATACCTGAGTGTCTAGGCCAGCGTGTCCCATCGGCCTCGTACGTCACGCGTAGCACGACACAAGCATGAACCGCGGGCCGCCTGCCCCAACGCCGGAGGCACTTTTAGTGCCGCTTGTCGTCAAGTGTGACGGATGTCAATGGCCGATATAGGTGAGGCATTTGCATACGAAAACGACATAGATAGACGTGCTCCATGCTCAAAAAAATCCCGAGTCAGTGCGCGTTGCTCGTAAGAATTTTGCTTACACTGTGGTGAAAACAAAGCAGTAATTAGTGCGCCGTAGATCTTTTGCTCTACATTTTTCCTGAATTTATCCGTTTGCAGAATCTGATTGAGGCTGACGAGCAAATGGTGGACCCGGCCTGCTATTGCCATGAGCAAATAACGCTGCTCAACAAAATCGGTATTCCATCCCATTTTGAAAGGGTATACTCGAGCACACTTTTCGAAACATCATGGCTGACTACATCGCACTGAATCAAGTGGCAATTAAGCACATTAGCCAGCTGTCTTTGATTGCCCCATGCTTGCTTGAAAACGCGACTCAGCGGAAGCGGCACGACGATCATCTAAACGTAAAGCATTCCTAAACAGGAGGAATGAGCTTATAGGTAACAAATTTATAACGAGGAGAATCTTCACAACGAAGGGTTAATGATTTACGACGAAAGACTGATAAGGGAAACGAGTACGCAGACGTATTAGGGTGTTGAAGAATTTGCATCGCAGAGCCAATGCGCCTCGAGTTCTGCGTGCGTTTGTTTGGGTATACGTTGTGTGTGTTCCCTGGATTCCTTGCACGAGAAGTACTTGCCTTCTACTTGCCCTCCGTGTCGACGGACACTCGCAAAGGGTACGAAGGATGAGAGTTCAATTTTTGCTTTGACAGTCGTTTCTACGCCGAAATCAATGCGAATGAGATGTATCACCATACCTATCATTCTTTGACATTGCCGTACGGATACGACAGCAGCTGCCAAAACCTTGACAGGAATCTTTCACAGAGATTTATTGTGCAAACAAACAAGACACATTAACTGGATCTTCGGACCATAGCGTCTACTGCACCTATAACAGCTAACCAGCGTATTGCAACTTAGTGGCGAGCATAGGCTTACGGTAAAATTAGAGTTTGCTGAGTTTAGATTATGACTTGTATAGAGCTGTCGTCTACTATCACTTGCTCGTATCACAATCTGTATGAATTCTGAGAGTTGAAAAAGAGACGGTAACCACATCGTAAACAATTGTCACACGGGTTCCTGTAAGTAGCAGAAGATCGGACCAGCAAACGTCAGCTGTTGGTTTCAGGTCCTACAGAAATATTTAGGGAAGGATAAGGGTTAGAACAACTGGTGTCCCCTCCACTAACACAAAACTAATCTTTTGCTAACACAAAACACGCTAAACGTACGGGTGGCGTATCATAGAGACCGTCAACATTGCTGCACTATTATTACCACATGTATGTCAATTACAATAATGAACTGCAATCAGACTTTACAATTACAAACGAGCTTATATATATGCGCGGTAACTACCACTGCAACATTCACATTAAATACACAACATCTTTTTGGCCATCTTAGTCGCTATAATGAAATCACGCTCCCACCCGTTTGCAAATCGTGCGCTTTTAAATCGATAAATCTGTCGATTACAAACAATTTGGTTTTTTTTTCAGGGATGAGCGTCAGCACACATTAAATGTCTACAGCATCGGCGTTGAATTGTAAGACGAACCACAAATATATATTTACAACGGCAGCAACCGAATATGGAACAGTCTCAAACGTATGGTAGTCGTTCTTAAAGTTCACCGAACTACGGTTGAGCTCTCATTCATAGATCCACATCGCCCTGAATATGAATGTTGTAGACGCTAGACTTTGTGTACATAGTTGCTTTATTTAAGGTCTAGCTGAATCAGCTGGATGTGTGTGCCTCACGAACATCCCGTGCTTGATACTATATGGGGTACGTCAGCCATCAGAAGAACAAGCCAGAGATATATATATTAGGATTAGGTAATTCATAGGTAAGCATTCTTCCTATTCAACTCAGTGAAGCAAAACCAATCCCATGGGGATACTCTTGTTTGCAGTTACGTGTCAAAATTCAATGCATTTGCCAGAGCAGAAGCAAGAATAGCACTAGCTGTTCTTTCTCGGCAAATAGCGTAATTGAAAATGTTTGAGCTGCGCCAATGACCCACTCGTAAGGGAAAATATAACTTGATTATATATATATATATATATATAATTCATGCAGGAATGCGCGCGTAGGAAATGTGTTGTGTACTTGACAAATGGTTTTACCTTGTGCACGCAACCACGGTAGCAACCCTACAAACAATACATAAGTCTGCAAACCTCGCGAATCTACAGAACATACAAAGAGTCGAATTTTTATGACAGCGACAACAGGGTGTCACAAGCGTTGAAACTATTAGTTTGAATGTTATATTTGCTATCACCTACTCTGATATTTTTATTAATAGCGGTCGATAGATGATTTGTTCAGGATGCAGCTCCAGTTGTGCAGTTTTGCTAAATTAAATCACCAGCTTTCGAAACAGTTTACCGTTACGAAGGAGTTCCGAGTTAGTCTTTCCGCGCAATAAACACCCATTTTATCATCGGATCGAACGGCTGTTCATGGGACTTTAAATGCAATGAAGAAAAACGAATTAGGCAACAATGTTGAATAATATAGTGATACGACATTGGGTCGAGTACTACTTCAAATGCTGTCACTCGTAATAGTTGACCGCGTCGTCATCGCTAAACACTTTCAACGGTGACAGGTCTCCAACGGAAACGCCTTGTCTTCATCGCAATGCGCGCTGGCTTTGATAATGTGCGTAGTTCGTATACTTTTAATTACATCCGAGGCTATTAACCTACAGCGGAGTTAGCTCGTTCCAGAGTTATTAAACCGCAGACCAATCTAGCTGAGATGGAGTCATTTGATTGACTGAGTCACCACGAGTGAACAAGTTTTGATTCAACAGGTGTGAACGGTGCGAAGAAAGCGTGTACTTAACCACTTGGAATATCTGTTTGCGACGCCGTTGCACCGCTATAATCTCGGAGGCATCGATAACTAAAACGCTGGTATAACCTATAGAGCATTAGAATGTAACGGGAGAAACGCATATTGGAAACGGATGCTATCATACCAACTGAATGGACTAAATATGCAAAGTTGACTTTAAGTTAATTTGAACTTGAAGTGTGTGAGTATATATCTAGCTGTATATAATTAACGCAATAATATAGTTACATGTGCGAAATGTGTGCTAGGAGCGCTTTGTTTTGTAGCCAACGGTATATGCCATGTATCAAGCCATGATAAGTGTTACAATGTGTAATCGAAAGGCCCTGTCCTCTCCTAGAGTGCCTATAACACCATTCGTGGTTTAGATTCGAAATGAGTAATGTCGATTATAATTATCCATAATATTCATGAAAAACACGCTCTTTTGGGGTGTCTAAACTTTCCTACCAGTTATGAACAACAGCCAGTCTGAAAAACTTCCTTTTTCTGATGTCCCTTTAGATTCAATGGAAACGTAAATAAATAAAATTGTCGCCCAACAGATTTTCAGGTAGTTATTTAGTACCTGTTTCATTTACTGCGCGTAAAACTCTTATTTAGGAACATAAATATTAGAAATAATTTTAGTCGATCAAAGATATGATTAAATAGAAGTTTCACTAGATCAGCTTTATACAAAAAAATGTTATGAATTTAGAGCATTTATTAATGAATATTGGAAAACAGGGTAGCACCTTTGACAACATTCATTGATTCCTAAATTGCGATTGGTTCAAAAAACATAGAAGACAACTTACACTCGCGTGCATAAAATATGTATCTTTATAAAAGACATAAACAAACCGGGAAATATGTCTCTTATTAGTTGTGCATGTGCCACTTATAATATCGAATCGATGAATGGGCCGCGCGGGGTATCGTTCCTTACAAAATAAAATAGTATAGAGTTTCCTAGGCTGGACATCATAGTCAGGTCAACTGTCTTCTTTGTAGGGTACCTCATCCCCATTCTGTTTTTGTAGGCGGGCGCCATCTAGAAACAGGAGTAGGTTTTGCAGAGCCCTTGCCTTTCTAGAAAACCCACGTTTTGACTCTTCGCGCACGCTGCTCGACTATATAAAATCTTGGCAGCTAGTTTTTGTTTTCTTTTCTTGGTAATTAATTAATTGGTATTTAATTGAGTCTACTCTAGATAAAAATCAACCTTTCGGCTCGGATTGAGGCACTGACATTAATTGATAAATCACTTTATTACTATACCCTGAAAAAGCCAATTTATTCAACCTTGATTCGATACGAGATACACTGGCTAATCTAGATTACGAAACGTGAAAAAATGTCACAGGTAGTCGAACCTTGATAGTAGGCGCACTACTGAAATGGTGAATAAACAGAAACACCTGAGAGTGGCCCGCACCCTTCCAGTTTCCCTTAAAGAGATCTTACGTTAGAGTACTAACAGTAGCAGAAAGAAACATTGGCGTTTTGCCTGCTCATTTTGAACGAAAAGAGCAAGCAAGATGACATGCATATGAATAGATAGATATCTATGTTGGAAAATGCGTTTGGAATTTCGCCAGTCGTTGCCGGTAGAGCAACATGACAAGATAAGCCAGAACCAGAGATAAAGAGAGAGGCAACGTTTTTGCTTGCTGGAAAGAAAAACACAACATTGTAGTAATATGGCGGCCAACCCGAAATAAGTGTGTGGTCGTCAGCGCAAAATAAAGACAAATAGAACGAGATCTTATGCACGGAACAACAACCGTCTTTGATTCTTGAGGTTGAGCACCGACAGGAAAATCGAAGGAAAAGCAAGGCCTAGGAAGGCAAGCGGTCGAGATGACACGGAAAGACGTTGCATGGATAGAAAAGTGAATCAGGGAAGAAGAAAGATCGGAATAGAAGATTAGACTAAGCGCGACGCTTCGCTTTACAGCGTCGGGTTGGCCGCCTGAACTTGACCGTGTCACAGCATGCTTTACTGGTAGCTAGCTAGGGGAAGGATCCTTCTGAGAGGCTCCTGCACCAACATGGTCACTTGGAACGACGTAGCGAGGTCTTTGGCACTTCTGTCGTGGTTTTTCACGCACAAAGATTTGCTTAGCTATGCCGTGCGTAATCTATTCTATGGGGCGTTCAAGTAACACATATACTCAACGATTCCTTTTTATTAGCGGAGAAGAATATTATCCAAAATGGTATATATAATAATAATAATAATGGCGCTTATAATCTCGCTTACCAAACTAAATAAGAGTCATGTTTCTAAACGTCACTGAAGCACTTATAAATGAGCAATAAGTAGTTTATAAAAGTGACTGTTTAAACAATGCTGATGAGAATAGCGAAAAGAGCAGGTCATTGCTAAAAGCAAAGTAGACACAGCTCTTACCATTCCATCCTCACTAATTTATATAAATGTATTCAGTGAAAGTCGACCAGGTTATTTTACAGCAGCATAAACCTTTTCCATGCCGCTTTATTCTGGTACCAGTCAAAAGGAACGCAACATACGTGCTTAAGGCTCAGACTGGCAATGAACACAATACCGCTCCCGAAAGCCGTGTCGACGTTTCAACACCCTTTACTATGATGACATTGTAATTCAATTGTGTATAAAATATCTCGGTGGAGTAATGAGTGGTGTCGAAAGGTGTGCGGTTAATCGAAAAATCTAAATATCGTAGACCTAGCGCGTCGCGCTTGATCTCGATGTGAACCTCGTCGGGTACCCGCCTACATCGCCATTACAGACAAACGAATACTCCGCTACAGTTGTCTAGTTGACGTACTCGTAGCGATTTCTGATACAATTCCCGCGCATCTTAGGACCAAAGTCTCTCGCTGGCCATAGCGTATGGCCACAGCTCTTAACCCAACGAAATTTTTATTATTGGCACCGCGGCTATGCCTCCCTGGTTGGTGACTGAACTGTCCTAGCCTAACTTCGAGGACATATGCCGTAGCTTACGACGACGCCGCTGGTCCATCTGTTCATGAGGCGTAGTGACAAATATAGTGCAACATAAATAAGGATCGCGTAGATCAACTTGTCATGACGTCGTTTCCGGCTTGGCTATTTTGGTACAAGACGAGGTGAAGATTAGGTGCTACTAAATAACCTACCACGGGTAGTGTAACAACGCTACTCTGCCGAATGCAAGCGTGGCTTAAGCCGCCACAAATAGTTTGGGTTTTTCAGGTGACTGCAGCTGTAGATACGCTGTACAAAATGAACTTTAAAATAAAATTAGAATTACCTATTACTAGACGATAAAATTACGAGATGCAACCTCATTAAAGAATAATGTGTAGTATGCGCTTTTGCTGCTAGTCCATTTCGAAATCTCAATTCAGTGCGACCACGAATGCGTACGATGTTGCTTTTCGAGTTTGTCTGCGATATATATATATTAATGGATCAATACAAATATTGTTGGTGGTTTATGTTTTGTGCTGTTTTATCTCCTCTGAGTCTCTCTACTACAATCCTCCCTCCGCACGTATGCTGTCTCTGCGGCGGCTTCTGATCCAGATTAAGCAGGTGCCACATTCACTTAATCATGCCATCAACGCACAGTTCTGACGACAGTAGTGTCTCCGCTTTCACTAGCCCGCCAATACTGCCAGTGTATCGTACATGCTATTGGCAACGCTACACTCGCCGCTTGACATATCAAAGCCCGCTCGCACACGCGTCCTCGCTCCTCCGGAACAGTGAGTGAGAGCTATTTGCTGTTCAGTTTGTCGTCGTGCGACGCGTGTCTGTGTCTCGCTGAGTCCCTCGACACACTGTATAGCGCGTCCTGCCGTACGCACATCGCTGCGTGCGCAAGCCTGCTATCAAGACGCCGGAGTGATTGCCGGAGTGCGGAAGACAGAGCTCGGGAAAGAGACGGGAGGGGTACATGGAATGACTGAGCCAGCCGCTTCGGTTAATGTCAATTTTTTTGTGTTGCGCGAGAAGAGCGCGTATCCTGACGTCGATCTCAAACGGCGCAATAACCCCCAGCCTCAATCGGCGCAATGGAGATATTTTTAAACGCACCCGAACACGACGGTAGGAGAAAGGGCGAATCCCGCTTAAAAGCGGCGACCCTAACGAGAAAAGTAATAAATTAATGGTTCTCTGAAGAAGCCAAGCGAACAATTGAATCGTCCATTCTTCTTGCTTCTCTCTCTGCCGTGCTCGCTTCCGGGTTGTCATCGTATTCCTCACGTGCCAAGCCACACTGGTCATGATGGCCACAAGCGGGTATCCGGCCTGTAGTTACGGTACTGCTGTTTCCAGAATGGAAGTCAGAGACGGGAATCGGTGGTGCAGGTATCGAGCAGGATGAGAATGAGTTTGGGGTAGCTGCAGATGTCATTTGAAGCGGCGTCCAGAGAAGGACCCAATAAGTAGCGTGATGCGGTGACTGGGTAGTCCTGATAGTCCTGAACAACACGATGTTTGTTTGATCCGTTTACGGTGAAATCAACTTTATAGAGTAGCCATAAACGTTTCGATTATTACTATGAGGTTGAATTGAAATAGGGATATGTTCTTCGTGATGTATTGATAAAGATTGAATTATAGCTCTAAAACTCTGGGTCGTATTTTCACAACTTGGTATACCCTACAAGGTTTGGTGAAGCATTAGCTAAATTCTTTCGCCACGGATGCAGTTTTCTTGACGTTCTCAAACCTTGCACAGTGACGTTTATGTCAAACTTAATATAATTCTTCCAAAGTTAATGTCCAAGTTAGCGTGTATTGTTTTTTTGTGAATTGTTTGACATTTATAACAAAAGAATCATAAATAGTCGCTTAGCAAAAGTTTCTTTGGGCATTTTAAGCACATGATTTTGCAAGATTGAAGCCGCAAAAATCAAAACGACTCAAAAACATTTTAGTTAGACCTTTCGATAACAATTAATCAACTTCTCCGAATGCTAAATAACGACACAACTCGAAGCAATCAAGAGTTAACCAAGCAGGCCGATAATTCACGCATCGCCGCTACTGGAACCGTTAAAATTAACTACAAACAGAGGTCGGGGACTCCAAGTTTAGTTAACCATCCTATGCTAAATGCGAAAATGTAAGCGAGACGCCAGAACAGCTCGAATGTTGTTTGTTAGAAAGATAACAAAGACGCACAGAATGAAAAAGCAGAAATTTTCTCACGAATACCACAAATGAATCTTTTTTGCTATACAGACTCTTTGGAATCTGACTCTCTGGTTGAAACAGGCAATCTGGTCAGTTCCTTCGGCGTCGGCTCGCCTCTAAAAGAAGAGTCTTAGCTGCATGCATAAACGCCACTATTCTTTAAACAGCCTCTGCTCTGCTCTCTGAATCGGCGCTGCTCATGCGATTATATTTATATTACCACTACTTATTGAACACTTGACAAGATTCGAACTGACCGACTGATTCGCTCCGGTCTAGCGATGAAGAAAAACTAATAAATATATTACTTACGCCAAGTATACACTATTCTCAAATAGGTGGCTTTTTACAACAGAGTTCACCTACCTAACGTTTCATAGAAGAAGTCGTTCGCATTAGTCCACACACGTTAAATGTGTTCAGTATTTAAAAAGAAGAAATCCGTTATCTATAACTTTATCGTGCAGGTGACTTTCATTATTTTAATTGGCTTAATTGTAGTCAAAGTGTGACAAATAAAAATTTCATGACGCTTGACACAATCTTGACTGAAATAATGTTCACGCCTATGTATCAGTGGGTGCAACGTCATGCTGTCTTCTGCTATGGTACGCTTCTCATTGACGAGAATTCCTTTGATTGACCCATCTAAGATGGATCCACTTAGCACACGGTGGATTGATCGACATCGCCAGTTTAAATTTAGGAGATCCACTAAGAAATACTAGTAAATTGAAGGATACTAGAAAGCACAAAGGGAACGAACCTTGTAGTCGGGACAGCGAACCGACGTAACCTGATTTACCGGGATTTAGCAGAATAGAACATATCATTACGGTTATAAGGGCGTCGAGTACGTTATGAATTTGCGCGACTGTGACATAGCGCAAGGTACTCAAGAGCACATGCATCGGGATGATGTAAAATATAACACAAAGTATAATAACAGTTCTGTCCAGGTCATTTGCTGACGATAAAGTTGTACTAGCCATACGCTATTTCAGTTCGAACAAAGCTGTTTTAATTCTCCGTAACTGTACCCGAAATAAAGTTGTGTAGAATACACTCTCCCGATGCGTGTGCTCTTAAGTGCTTTGCGCTATGTTGCAGTCACGCGAAGCCATAACGTACCCGAGGTCCTTATAATCATAACGGTAAGTTCTGTTCGGTTCTGATGTCAGGTAAGTCAGGCTACGTCGGTTCGCTGTCCCGACTACAGGGTTCGTTCCCTTCCGCAGTGTCTTCCGAGTGCCTCCCTACCGTCTTCGTCCACTAACAGGGTCCCTGCGAGGAACCCTTTTACGGAAGTGCGATCGTCAGTTAATAAACGCAAATCATAAAGATAGTTGCCAGTTGTGTCTGGGCCTATCGTATGATACGTATATATGTAGGATGACAGTGAAGGTAATGATAGTAGTGACGATTCGAGGCACGCTGTACATCGTAATCGTGGACGAGAACCTGATTGCTGATGTCGCGAGCCGCTTCGATTTGTTCTCGTGATGAAGTCCGAAACTAAGGTCATTTATACGTACAATACGTATGGGAAGAATAAGAAAAGCAGGTAGGGGTTATTGCCCGGTGGAGCGTAGATGAACGGGGAGGCGTACTCGTGGAGTCTAAATAGAACACGGCAAGCGATATTGCCAATTTCCGCATCGCAGCTGCTCTGCTTGCAATGAGCGGCCGACCGCCTCTAATTAACACGGTTTATTGAACGTGTTCTGTTACGATAAATTTTACAAACAATGGAACATAAGTTAGAAGAAGCACAAGCGTGGAAGACTGTTAGTTGAGTGTACGTACTATGCATCTAAGACACTCAACAGCCTGTAACAATGGGTTATTAGATCGTCATCTTTTCATCCCTTCATCCCTTTTCGATGACAATTTTCATTTTGGTCTTAGTTTCGAACATTCGTTTCAAAATTAGCTTAAGCAGACGGGTTTCTAATACGGAGATGATTAAAGCAGACACATTTACAGTTTTGATGAGTTGCTGCGATTAGTTAGCCGCAAACTGTCAACATAATGCATTCTGCTTTGATAGAAAACTACAGTTTTAAATTAACGTAGAGCTATCGGCTATGTTATACCATGTAAATAACTAACCAAAATTATTTTTGTTGAACCAACATATATCTCTACACTGGATACACGGTAGTTTCACTAACAAGATAAGCACTTTCTAACGTGCGTCAAAATAGTGGACTCTTGTGCCTAAAATAGCGCTTTTCATCCCTTCATCCCTTTTCGATGACAATTTTCATTCTGGTCTTAGTTTCCAACATTCGTTTCAAAATTAGCTTAAGCAGACGGGTTTCTAATACGGAGATGATTAAAGCAGACACATTTACAGTTTTGATGAGTTGCTGCGATTAGTTAGCCGCAAACTGTCAACATAATGCATTCTGCTTTGATAGAAAACTACAGTTTTAAATTAACGTAGAGCTATCGGCTATGTTATACCATGTAAATAACTAACCAAAATTATTTTTGTTGAACCAACATATATCTCTACACTGGATACACGGTAGTTTCACTAACAAGATAAGCACTTTCTAACGTGCGTCAAAATAGCGGACTCTTGTGCCTAAAATAGCGCTTTTCATTCCTATAAGTAATTTTCTACAATACACTTCGTATTAATTCAAATGCATATATATTGTCTATCTTAGCGAACCTATGCCAAACTGGTTGCTTTTCAAAAATATTTTCAGCCGAATGTAAATTGTATTTCAAATATTAACATCAATTGGAGAAAGCTTCATGATTTAACTAACATGTTCACCTACTATTTTTACCTTAGTATAAACAAATTGCGACCGTAGAACTGAGTAACATGGCACCCAACATTATTCGTCCTTTCGACAGTGTTTTATATTTTAAGGCTGCTTTTGCAGAGAACAAACCGGGCCCATAACAAGCCGCGCTTCAAGCTCAAACTCTGGATAAACTCCTCATCACTTGCAAGGGCGAACCCCGCAAGTTCTACTAAAAACCGGGGCTTTGACGCAAGAGAGAAACTCATAGACGAATCTCTTGGATTGTACACGTTGGTACTCAGACGATTCTCTTGGAATCGGCACAACCGCTTCACGTAGGCTCACCGTATAGTCATTCGAATAAATGCAACAATTCCCGTGTGCTTCTGTTTACCCCAGGGGTTGTCCGGAAAGATTATCTAATCAGAAATAATTGCGGTGCGTTCACGTGTTTGTCAAACTTCTGCCACACTGCGCTGTTCGGCCCCTCCGCTGCAACTGCCGTGAAGCAATGAAGGCCTGGGAACCTCCCAGTACCGGCGAGTGTCCGCACTTTGAGAATACGCATTCTTCCCGCCAAATTCGCTAATTCTCTGTGTGCTGGAAAGGGGAATTGGCCATCTAATTTTTCGTCTGTCTGATTCTCTGCCCAAACTGGTGGATATACTGGCGATTCATAAGGGCCACTTTGGGGGCAAAAGTCTCTTCCTATCACTCTCTATAACCGGGGGGATGTCAGTGCGTTTCTACTAAGAGAGCCGGCCGGCTCAGCGTGTTTCAGTATTCTCGTCCGGTGACCCAATGAATTCCAGCGTTCGCGAAGCGTTGGAATTCCGGACTGGGCCGCAGCGGGACGGGGCTGGCAAGGCCGCACGCTGCTTTGGAGCAACTTGACATCCTTATAGGAATCCCGCCACGGCCACCATCAACGCCTCACTTCTGGGTCAAAGTCGAAAGCGAGACACAGTACAATGAGAGAAGTTAAAGCGAATAACGTTTGTTTCACGTGGACTAGCAGCTTGTACATTGGTACCACTTCTGGCTAAAAGAGCAAGTGTCTTTCGCTGTAGAGGCGAATGTCTAAATCCGCTCTTTGAATTCTGTGCCCAATGAAAAAATAAATGTGCCATATGGTTGGCTGTATTTTGCACATCCGCTTCTTCGGTGGTGTATATTATTTCAAGCGTGGTGAGATGTGGGGAAAGAGTGTTGATTTACGTTGCTCAACTGCATTATTATGCAAGTCACAGTGCATCGCACTGTGCAAAAGAAGATCAAACTTCGTAATTGCTCATCAATAAATTTCTAGGAGTAAATATTCAGGTAAAATTAGAGAGCTGTCATTTGTTTCCCACGCATTTATCTTTGATTAATAAAGCTTTAAGCCCCAGGGGGTAACGTGGAGCACAAAGACCAAATGAATTTATTCAATCAGGCATACAAGTTCTCCCCTAGAACCGCTATAGGCAAGTAAAATCCAGTTGATTCGTGAATACAAACACCGTCAGTCGCCGATTGTCGTTACTGATTATATGCCTATTTACTATGATCTTGAAATATATAAAAAATTAACGACAAGAAATAACAACAAAATAACGGATAAACATTTGTTAGTATTACTGTAACACTGATTATTTTCTATAAACAGCGGCTCTTGAGGGATAAAGATTATTCTCTGAACGATCTAAATATAATAATAGTCAAAATTCTTCAAGATTCTTAATACATTTTGCATTTTCAAAGATAACGTTACCACCGAGGTATTAACACCATTAAACGATAGTTTCTGTTATTGTTATTCCTGGGATTTATGCTAGGTAGCCGCTAGTTGAGACTATCGCGGAATGATGCCCTGGGCGTTCTTGCTGCAAGCCCAGTGAAGTCCGAACCTGGGGTTCAGAATGAGAAGCACGTTCGTCGTCGCACAATCACTTCACCCTGGCGACCAGCGTAACGTGCATATCGAAAGGTTCAGCCACTTTACTGCCAGCAAACGCAGCTCGAGCCAACGCAATGGCTTGCGACAATTCGTAGCACCGTTGAACAAATATTCGTTTACTTCAACCTTAACGTCACGCTAGATTCCGAATTACCGATTCCAGCCATTCCTCGCAGTTTCTTCCTTTGCTTTTTCTCTCTTTCTCTCTACTTCTCCCTCCTTCTCTCTCTCTGTCCCTTAGTAGCTTATAATGGCTTTTCACGCTTAAGAACTACCTCTTCGCAGGATAAGCTCTTTGCAGGATATCGTTTAATGTGGTAAAGTCAAACGGCTCACGGTACTTGCACACCGGTAGCTACACCTGAGTCGAAGTCATTACGATGAGCTTAAATGAACTGAATCTAGTTTTCGTCTAATACGATTTGTTTTCACTCTGCACAGCTCAAAAAGCATCACCCAGGTATGAGGCAAAAAGTGAAGTACCAGATCCAAAATACAGAAGTGTAAGATCATTGAGCTATTATTATTTCATTGGAGTCGAAAGTATTATACATGGTACACATCAATGTATTACTTGGACGACATTAAAGCAATTGGCAATTTGCATCCGTCGTGTGAGCACAGAAAACGCCAGCATCGATTCACGCTTGTAGGCTTACAGTGTAAGACCCAGATATTCGTCGCCTATAATTTATTAAGCAACATCACGCACTCCAAAAGACGCTAGTCGGCAGTTGTAAAAGAGACGATAACCAAAGTTAAGAATAAATTATGATCATTTACCCATTCAAAGTAGTCTCATTCCGGTGTTGCTACGCTTGTTTGACCCGATTATCTATTTCTAAAGAGTACAGTGTAAACACTGTACACAAATAAATGTTTCGTTTTCACCGATAAACATCGAAGCTTGGTAAAGCAAGGTCCCCTTTGGCAGACAACTCACACCGTCTCTAAAGTATGGCTTTGTGGAAATTGGATCTCTGCGAACCCATGATAAATCGTAGCACCCAGCAGGGCTGATTTCAATTGCCTTTAGTTACGTCACGCCGGTTGGTTACCTGCTAATGTAAATTGTCGCTATAAACAATACCTCGCTCACTATCTTCGATTGCTCGTGAGTTTCAGATGCCTGCTAGTGCAGCCAAACTGGTCGGTTTTAATTCGCATCAAGTGCGCAGAGATTCAACAACACCTTTTACTGGCCGTAAAGTGGCACAAAAGTCTGCATTCAACACGAAACCTAGAAGAATCACTTTTGAGTAAATAAATTCAAATTATCGCTAAGCGTTTAAACGGTCGGGCCCGCTATGTTCGAGTTCAGCCATTTGACAGAGGAGCCCAAACTTTAGCGCAAGTTCTAAAGGCAAACCGAAATCGTAGTAGTATGTGTAGTCATATGCCGTGCCCAACTATTGCAAGAGGCAAATCTAAGAACTACGATTGCGGGCATTTGACCTCGCGAGTTCCTATATTGTCGATCGCTAAATAAGCATCCAGAATAGGAATCTAGTAATAACGCTCATAATGCCAATAATGATAATCATCTGGACCGAACTATGATTACCACCTATTAACGACAAGCTGTGTTACCATCACAAAAATATAATGTTCACATGGCACTAAACATGGCATACAAAAAAGATAACAAAAAAAATCACGTCATTATTTTTGTTATTATTCCGTCTATGATTATCTTTATTATTAGTGTATTACCAAAAATATCTATCACGAGTAAATGAAATATTCTCAACTTCAAAGCAGCCACACTGACTTCAGTAAGACGAACGTATTGTAGTATAGATAACTCGAACGAATCACTTTAAAGATAATCAAATTTGCAACGACACACTTAGGCAATCTGTGATAACCGCCGAACCCGTTAATCAGAACATCAAAGAGAGAAAACGACGCAAATTGTCTACTCGTTGCTTCAATTCACTTCGACTCCGACAAACAGCAAAAGTTCACGCACTTCCTTTAACTCAATCTTTGCACGGAGTAACGTATAGTGCTGTCACAGTGATGTAATACAGTATCTATAGCACGTTATAAAACTACGCGCGAGTGAAAGCGTGAGGGAGAAGCCGTCGTAGGCATAACTAAAACATTCACTTGGGTGAAAACGATGTGAAAATGCGTACTATGGAAACGAGATCTCTAAACAGGTTAATCGAGGTTGATTACGCACCATAGATTTAGTTAATAGCACTATGCCATGATGTTGTAGTTTCTGGGGTAACTTCAGCGTTTAGTGACAGAACTGGTGACTACGGCATGATACAGCCATTAACAATAACCCGATTACTACATCGGTCATCTCTGTCTGGAGTTTTTTGTCCGGAGAGTGGACTGAGGTACGTTCAGTCGTTTAAAGTATTCATCCATATTTCTCACCCCATTTTCGCACATTGCGTCTTAAGATTTAAGCCGCCGTTAGTGCGTGTGAACAATTCGCTCTGTGACACGGAAGACTAAGATTAATTTATCAGGATAAACCATATGATATTGTATCCTTTCCTAAATGTCAATGTTATATCATTTCTATGGTGAGTATGATACAGTGATTTAAAGCGATGCGTTATGACTCATTTGATTGCCGTTGCTTTAAAATGATGTATGATAATGAAACAAGTCAGTAAAATCGAATAAACATACATTAGAAGGATTATATTTAAGCAAGAATAAAGATGAACTAAGAGGATCCACTTTCGACAAGTGAGATAACCTCAGGATTTTCAATTACGCTTACCTTTTTAAGCTTTTTGTCGACTACGTTTAACACACTTGGCTGGGTAATTTATAAACAAACATCCACTCACACACGTAGAAAAAGAACAGCGTAAGCTTGTATTGGTACACCTTACGTGAAAGCTTCCTCTGCTTAACTGTTTCGTATTTTCGTTAATCTCCGTTGGCGGTAAGTTAGTTCGTCTAAGTCATACGAGCATGATTTTTTGCACTCTGGTTTCTTGGCAGCTCAATAGTGATGGGTGGACGCGACACAATGATAGGGGCCACTATCCAAGTAAGCGCTGATCGTCTTGCACGCCGTTGAAAAGGCAACTTGACGTCTAGAGAGAGGGGAAACCTGTACGAACGTCTTCGATTGACAAGCTTCCCAGCTTGTCCATTTCCTCATGAAACTCGTTTGACGTCGCTATCTCATCGGATTGTCTAACTCCACCAACCTCATCACCTGTTCAGCGGGCTAGGTAGCTCACATGCCAATTAAGGATTACTTGTGGCTCGAAATCAATGTATTGTTGCTATTGGAACAAGCCACTTTGACGGGGCACATCAGGACAACGTCCTGAACTAGTCCAAAAGAGCGATTCTTAACCGGTGGCCCAACAGCCAGAAAGTTCTTCTTTCGACCCTCCCCTTTTGACCCCACCGCCCTTATAGGCGGTTTTTGTTGTTACTCGTTTTGCCAGGAGGTCGTAAGGCGTTATTTTTTCACGTTTTTCGCAAGAGTGAAACTGTCAGCGGCAACTCAGTTCGGATCCGCCGTCAACTAGTTGAGGCTCAAGTACCGCAGCAAAGCAGTACCAGCGCTGCAAATCACAGGCCAAGAGCCGAAGGCCAAAAGCTGAGAAGGTAAGCAAGAAGCCGCGCCAAGAAGAGCAAGAAATCGAGAAGGACCACACCGCCGTCGAAAGCCTCGTTCGTCCGAACACCGCGCGCCCCCGGGGAGAGGAGAGGCTTCCCGCCACGAGACCGTTTGACGTTCCCTTTCCACGAAAGCGGTTTCCATCCAACCCTCTCCACATCTCCACCGCGTCAAACGGGCTTTCCCGGAGCAACTCTCGAACAGTCACCGTCTCATTAGACTTTGTGGAGTCAATCGTTAAGCCATGACCAGGCAGCTGTTTCGTGAGACGAAAGCGACGCCATCATAATGACGATATAGCGGGAAAACACAGGTAGAATTAAAAAAATATCCGTCAAGCGCATATACATTTTTTTAGACCCGACCACTAGCAAATGTCAGCGGTAGAGTTATTTGCATTACTTTGTAAGACAGACCCCATAAATGTAAACGTGTAACGGCGGGAAGCGAACTTGTGCACGTATGTGCCTGATCCGGTCGCAAGCCGTACACGATTGCACCAAGCCACCAAGCTTGACATACAGAGAGCATACAGAGACATCCAGCCTATTTGTTCAGAAAGGACTGACACAAAGAAACGTGAGATAAAAGCAAGATTGTCCAATTGGTAACAACGCCGTTGTTTAAGACATAGTACCAATCGTCTAAGTGTTCAAATGCGGAGTAAATGATAAAAAGTCATTGTATATATATATATATATATACTCGCTTAAATTTCTTAATGCCATTATTTTAACAGCAAATGGTTGGTGTGTATCGTGCTGTGGAGCAAGTAACGATAAATATATTATGATAACCACAATAATCAATAACATAATTATTATTATAATATGTATATATATATTCACATTTTCGCATGGACTGAGCTTCACTTAAATGATTAAGGATCCTCGGGAAAAAGGTATTATATTTCAAATCATTTCAAATTAAGTTCTTGCAGACAAGCTTCTTTGCCCATTTATGCTAAAATTGCCCGCAAGTTAATTTACAAACTTTCCTACGGATTATTGGAACAAGTAATTTACCAAATTTGTTGGAAGCTTTTCTATACGCAAGCGATACTAGAATTCACAATATACGTTCGCGACATATACCCGCCAGGGTTAAGCAAATTTGTTTAGCTTGTGATAAACTCAGAAGGAATACATGAGCCACTCGGACGAATCGTATCGCGTCGTACTCCTAGGTCACATCTGAACTTCTCACAGCTATTTTTTTCGTCAGAAACTGAGGGTAAATCATAAATGTGAAGGAGTCTTCTTACTCTCAATCAATCGAAACAACGTACATTTTCTAAGCGTGTCCTAATTACATAGAAGATTACTTCACCTAAATAGATGTAAAGAATGACACACATAATAGCACGTGATAGGACGCAGATAAAATATATGCGTGTACACAAGTCATAAAAAATTGTCTAGCATAAAAAATTGGCTGAAGCCTTCCGGTTGAACTAATGCTCATAGCCAACTTACCTTGCAGCCAAGAGGACGACGTTATTAGTTGAATTGAGGACATGCGACTCTCCCTTAACCTTCACTTCACAACCAGAATTCAAGGCACTACTTATGCATGTTCTACATTTTAAATAAGTATTCGTTTAACAAAGTGAGGCAACTCGTTGAGTATGATTAGTAAAAACCTTAAACAAGTGCAACGAGATAGCGAATCGAAACGTGAGAACGACCAACGTATAGTTATTCAAAACTAGCGCACAGTTTCGTTAACGGCCACGAGGCCGAGGAATTGTTCCGGATTTAACATTGACCTAACTTGAATATCAACCGTATTAGGGGTGTCAAAATATAGAACTTGCATACCATCAAAAACTTCTCAAGTTTAAGCCTTTTATGGCAGCAAAAGACATCTACGTGCCTGTCTCTATATGAAACAGACTTGTAGAGAGATTGTAGATGTCTATGTCATTATAGGCTTATTCGATAATAATTTTGCGAAATTTGGTTCTAAATGTCCATCGAATTTTGTAAGGTCTCATATTCAACTATGATGAAAGTCGATGGAATTATTTTATTTAGGTCCCTAGATCTTCTTACCACAAAGTGCCCATTGAGAACTGGTCCACCCTGGCCCACAAATAGAGTGGAGACCATATCGAAAGTGACTCCGCCAGGACTTCGAATTACACGAACCGTAGAGACGTTCTTACAGTTAATGAACAGTGTCATTTCGTCGCCGTGTAGTTTCAAGCTCAGCCTGTTAATGTCAGAAATATTTACAAGTTAATTATAGACGTCTTGAAAATGGCGAGGTGGTAACATCACTATTTATTAGTTCGACAATGGAAATTGATTTTTCGTACCTTTAATCAGCATCCTGAAGAGATATCTTATTCGTGGCCTGGCCACAGAACTATCTAGATCTAGATGATACTAAAAATACTCTATTGATTCGACGTTGATCACTTGATAGTAAGCGTTTTTAGCGTAAGAACTGCACAAGATGTGAACCAGAAGAGTCTTGTGAACTTTGAGATGATACACAAATTCTACACCCAAAAAAGACTACCCAAGAAAGCCAACTTCCAAAGCCAACTTCCGTAAAATATCGCTACGTCAATGTTGGAAATTAAGTTAGGTTAAAAGAAAACTATCTACTACCTTAAAACACAAATTTACTAAGCTTTCGGGTGGTCAAACATGAGTTCGAATCAAGTATGATTAGAATTTTGAACTTGCACCTTCAATTCTAATATGTTGCAGAAGAAGCTTTTTACTGTAAAACCGTGGATGAACCAAATGTGCTAACCTCGTTAAAATCAGGAAACGTGAAAAATTTGACTTTAAAATTGATGTTTTGCGCACTATTTTTTTAAGAAGAATATATATATATATATATATATATATATATATATAT
>MNPL01006715.1:0-12287 GCA_002081605.1 Tropilaelaps mercedesae | reverse complement strand
ATATATATATATATATATATATATATATATATATTTCTTTCTTTTTATAAAATATGCCTATTAGAGATATTTTCCGGTTTCCGCTGCAAAATTCACATAAAATAAGGCTAATTTAAGTAATGCGCGCTTGATGTTGCGCATCACGTCCTTGGTCGTTCTTAAGTTATTGACGTACACTTTACCTAAATTACCCTACTGGCAAATATCTAACCAAGCTAAAGCACTAGATCTTGGAGTCCAGTGAATATTCATGGTAAACGATATTAAAGATCATTTGAGTTTCCCATAGAACATCATTTTCTCGGGTCGTGTCGTGAGATTCACTTTGTTGGAACCAGATTTGAACTACAACAGTACTACCAAAATTTAATCACTGGAAATGAAAGTTTTATGAACACCCTCAGCTTTTTTTAAGCAGAAGGTATCCTTAGAGTTAAACCAATAATAATAAATTTAGTTATGTAAATGAGAATAAGAAGATCATATATTTCGAACACAAATTTCTCATAGAGTTTTTAAAAGTTATGTTTCTTTTACTCCTTCATCAACTAAAAATGAGTACAATTCAAATGGAATCTTACAAAAGCAAATTTAATTTCTGTAAATATACGTTGTGCTAGAGAACCACTTGGGAGCATTTCAGTGCAAGAAAAAAAGAAGGCGAAAGCCTTTTGTCTATTTACCCAAATTGTCGGATATTAGCTTTCTTAATTCTCAAATGTAAATTCGAATATTTTCGACAACCTCAAATACTACAAGTACTCTCACTCCGCGTTGTTTACCTTAGAATTAAAAATTTGAACAAATGCGTCTTGAGACATACACAAATACGTTTAACACAGTTTACAGTTTATACACTCTTATTAAAGAATACAATACAGGACATAATATGGTAATAGAGATGACATGTGTATCGAAGATTACAAAAAAATGTGTCTTGTACTCGTGCTGAAAACCACTTTATTGTTTAATATTGCCTCTAAATAACTACTGCAGGATAGTAAGGACGTAATGCTAAAATAACCACAGTCATTTTGGAAGTCTGAGCTTCGGAAACAACTCATCACGTTTTAGCTTAGTTCGATAAAGGTTTCTTCACAAGAGTTACCGCAACTAGCATGGGAAATTAAAGAATCTATACTTTTTTTTAATATGCTTATTAATCATGAGTTATAACTCCTGATGGAAATCGCTCTAACTGGCATTTCGTTCGGGTCAAAAATCAACCTTTGAGAAAGGACAAAATTTTCTACGGTTATAATGACGTCGGTAAGTGTGAGATATAATAAAAGGAATAAAGAATTTTTAGGATTCATATTCGAAAAATTGCAAGAATTGCAGTTCGAAGAATTGACGTAAAACACTCACCAGGCTTTGCTTCAGACAATAATAATTTTTTTCACAATGGAGAATATTTAACCTAGGGCAAGAAGCCAACAACGCCTTTCGTTGTGGCCCAACTTGGTACACAGTGAAATATGTATAAAACTTTGAGAAATAGCTCATGTAGCATAAAATATTGCAGAAACTTTGCCTGACATGATACACCATTAGGTATCGGTTCCTAATTCAAATTTTTAAAGTCGTCCTGGAATCTACACAATTTAAATGCTTAAGGATCCAGACGATACGAGGTATAATAAAAAGAAACCGTTGTAGCGTATAAGCGGGAGAGGAAACGTGATCTGGGAAGCCATTTGCAGTCCTGTTACTGGCAGCAATCTGTCAGATGAAATGAATTTGGGTCTTCTAGGGTTGCCACTACGTTGTAATCCATTAACGATGGCAGACGGTCAGAGATAGTTTACAAATCTTATCGGTAAGTAGCAATCGAATAGTGCAATAAACATTAAACAATCACAGAGCTTTCTTCAGACAAACTCTTTTCAGCAACACCTTAGCAAATTCAAGCAAAAGTTTCTAATCTAGGAGAATGCGCGATACTTAGCGATTGTTCTACTGACACAAGCGATGAACAATGCCCTGATACTTCAAATTAGAATGTTTGCCTGCGACAGACATGTGTTGTGAATCATACTAACTCTATGCGACTTCGTCAGAGAGGTTCTTTGAGTTGACTTTGTAATTATCGTCAAGCTAAAATCTCTTCCAAATTCCGGACGACCTTTCCGTAATAAGCGTGCATCAGGAATAGACGTTGCAACTGCGTATATGATCTTGATGTATTTTTTGAGGTGAAAAGAGGGAGTAAAGCATGCAACGCTGTAACGATCCGCGGCATATGGCCTCTATGATAAGTGTCTTTCTCTTAACTAAAATCGCTCTTTGGCTTTTCGGACACACTTCAGATAGGATACAGGTGCGGCCAACGCTGTCCCGATGTACGCACATATATACGCTTCCGAACTACCGCAATCTCCGGTATGCTGCGTATTTCTTCTTTTGATGTGGTTAACGCTTGCGTTGGTTCTTTTACTACCCGTCCAGTACAAGTACCATAGCAAACCAGGTGGGTTGCAGCAGACGGCCGTAGTAGTCTCTTTCGTAACTCGAGGAGTATAGTAATACTCATCGATCTGAAAACCTGTTTTTCTGATCAAAATGATTTTACCTCACGTATGCATTGAGGGTAACAAAAAGAGGAGACTTGTTCTCAACGACAAGCAACGATCTTCGCTATCCCACCCTGTCATCTAATCAACACCCCCGGTGCATATGCCCACGTAGAAGTCATAAAATGATCTCTCCAGCAAAGCAATGAATCCTTAAGGCTACCCACGAGCCTCCGTCAGCCAGAACATCCATGAAAGCACTAATTATCTAAAAACTTACTTTATTCAATGGGCAATTGAGTTCGTTACCAAGTATCGTTGCTTTTTCCAGGCTCAATTTACCAAGCGGGAAATGAGCTTGCTCCAGAGATGTAAAATCGCAAGAGCAAGAGAAGCTCATATTTTTTAATACCCTGACACGTACCATTAGTTAGGAAAGTTGCCACTTCTGTGGACCAAGTTTCCCTAAGAAACATTACGTTATATTTTTGCAACTTACTTTGGGGCACCCAATGCATTTATAGTTCAATTACAATACACTTATTAAGAGTTCTCTTCTGTCTCTTGGGCTGCTTTGGCGGCAATTGACTCGACGATGGGTAGGCTGAGAACACCGTCTGTGCAAGCTTCGAGTTCCACAGCATAGTTGCGAGTGTGGTAGGGCAAGAAAATTATTACAGCGGAAAACCTCGACGAGTCGTGGACACCCTGATATCCTTGTTACTTTGAGTGCTGTCTCTTTTTGCTTCTTAGGCTGCTAAAACTCGAAAGACAGACTGCCTCGTTTAGTCACCTGAGGCTGCTTTTCTTGGGGCTTTTGAGTTGTTTCTTCTTCCTCCATAATGCCGCCCCCTCATCCTTTCATTGGGTTTAGGATAGCTGCCGCCAAGGAACTTGCACGCGTCTTATAGCAATACGTTAGAGGCACTCTTAGCAATTTTCGCATCACAGAAAAATGCTCATCAAAGTGTAGCAGCGGACGGAATTCTTATGAGCTCCACAAAATCTAAGGTACCGTCATTATCTTCTGAAAGCTAGCGAAGCAGTCAGACTTTTTGAACCTATCAGCATAAGTAAAAGAGACCCAAGCAAAAGGTGAGCCCATGCCTAACTCAAAAGGACTGTTTCGACGCAGCTTCGAGTCGAGCTTAAACCTTATTTTTTTTGTACTTTTGTGCATTCATTTAGCCAGCATGGTACAATAACAATGTGTATTCTCAGATGTTTGTAACTCCTCAACGATATCAGTTAAAACAGAGTTTAATATATTAGAGCATGATCTCAGCAATACACGGAGTTCCATTTCTTTGCGAAGCATTAAAGGCTTAATTGCATCCTAGAGGTCGGTCGCTTCTTCTTCTCTTGTCTATGTTCATATCTTCCGTATGGGCTGCCCGCTCAATTCTGTGCTATGAGGAGGTGATCGTCTGTTAGCATTTGGCGCATTTAAGTTCAAGAGACCATATCTGTTTAAAGAACCACTCGACCACCTATTATGCAGTCAAACTAAACACGACTTCCAAATACTCTCTCGGCTTCTCAAAACGTGTAGCATTGGATTGTATATCGGACAATGGTAAAGGCTTGCTGCCTTTTAAAAAACGTGCACAAACCTAGAACTTTGTTAAAAATTGTTGACGAGTCGAAGTAGGTCTCAGCTATTTTGTTGATCACTTCAGAAATGTGAAGGTCGATTTCAGCACCAAACACACATTTAGAGAGACGAATGACAGGTGCAAACGCGAACGACATCGCAATAATCAGACTAGCAGGCGGTGTCATTGTGGGCTAGTCGTGTAGCCACCAAAGGTATTTATACCGGAACTACAGAAAATCCATACATATTTAATAATATCAATTTAGGAAAATAATTTTAAACTTTTTAATAATTCAGCTCTTTATTTGAAATATAAAGCATTTATCATAAGCAGGTATATAAAGCAATCCTATATGTAAAGAATCTTTAATAACGCTGTTAGAGAATCCACAAGTACCAACGCGCTGACTGTACCATACGCTCGTATGCAGGGTGAGAGCATCTCCATTGTTGTTTATAATAATATTGCTGTTGTCGTTATTATTATTATTATTATTATTGCCCTCTAGCAATAATAATATAATAATATGCAATAATAATTTAACGTATCCGCTGGCCGGCTACGCCAGCAGATATAATTGGTGTAGCTAGTTATATCCTCTGCACAAGGTAAAACAATGCACTGCAATGGCTGAAAAGGCCACAAGTTATTTCACTGAGTTGAGCAGATGCCTACAACAACCGGCTAGACCACTTTAATGACTTACGCAATAAAATTATTCGTGAACTGTTGACATCGGCTGTTCCCCTATGCCACTTTCAAAGAGTGCACTTTCCAGAAATAAATTTTTAGTGATCGACATCTTTCCAACCACAAGAATACATTATAGATGTGGTCGTGGACAAAACTCTGTACAAGGAAGGACACGTCGAGTGCATCTACCAATGACAGTGGAAATGTTACTGCCGATAATGAGAACTCCTCATTTGCCAAGCACCTTGAAGCGTCTGTCGGAAGAATTTAACAAGGTGTTTTCAATTTCTGACTCGCCAGATATCAACAGATATGCCGAATACCCCACTGAACTCTAACGTATATGGCGGCACGCGCGAAAAGTGTTAAGTGATATTTGTGCTTGAAATATTACCCAAAAGGCGTAAATGAGCGCCTACTGTAGCCATCAAGCATGTCCGGTCAGTTCGACTTGTCTGTTCAATCATTTTTCGCACGTTTTCAATATGAAACACCAAACCGCAAGCTCAGCTTTAATACGATAATGTTTAAAATGGGACTACGATATATTTGTGGTCCCTGCTGATGTCCGACCTTTACGTGAAGCTCTCCGGGATTCTACAGGGTTTCAGTTCTGATAAAATGAAAAAATAACGGGCCTAAAAACCTCCGTCATGGCGGAGTGGCTGCTGCAAGCTGTTATTGAAAATTCTAACTATGCATATATCACCATTCCTTGGAGCACGTGCCCTTTAAACCACAACTTTTCGAAAAACTTGGTTGGACAAGATATAGTCTTGGCCGAAAAAATATAAGCTCAACAATTCCCCAACGTAATGTTTGTGGATGGTGAAGCCGCGTTTGATGGTACCTAGAAAAACCATACTATTCAAGTCGACCGACGTAGAGGTTCGTACCAGTATAATTGAATTACTCGGCTCAGTTCTGCCTGAAATGATTGTTTAGGACGGCCTGGCTGACATGGGGTCATCTCATCTCGGCAGTCCAGCAACGCGCAAGGTAACAACCTATGCCCTTGTTCTTTGCAGTTCTGCTTGTGCGTGTAAACACAGTACTGACCACGGGCATAGCCTTCATTATGTATACTACTAATTCATTTCGTAAAGCTTGCGTTTCGATTGTTGGAATAGAGAAAGCGACGTTCCTCTTGGCTAATACGAGCAAATATCTGTTTAACATTAAGGTAATTCCGATGGCGTCCTATTTAATCCAAGTGATATAGAACAAGCTGAGAACGACGCAATTGGGACGAATGGACGTGCTGAATCGTAATGTGTGCCTATTTACCAAAAGAGTGCTCTTAATCGAAGATGAATCAACACCAATTCCAACCGAAAATTCAAGCCCACTTCAACTTCCTACACCAAACAGGAAACGAGTAACATCGGCCAAGATTTCATTGCCGCAAATTCAGTGCAAGCTTTATTTGGAAAGGACTAGGCCATACTAATCGACTGTTTTAACTCGCTTTGTGGTACACAGTTGCCTTTATTTTTTATTTTAAATAACCCAGAGAATCATGCTTTTATTCGATATTGGTACTCATTTAAGTAATTTTAAAATAGTATTATTATTATCATTTTATTCTCATAATATTTTTACAAATATTTATTTATTCTCAAAATATTTACAATATACTCAGAGAAATATTATTAGCTACCTTGACTTCCCTTTTTATGGTACGATTAACTAAACTTACTAAAATTGCGTAATTGACTTTACGTTGACTCGCCATGGGTCTGAGTACATTGTGGTGCACCCGGGGATTCTTAATTTAGATTACTGAAAGATTATCTTGCTTTCATGCTGACTTCAATTCAGAACGTATTGCAATAAAACCTCCAAAGCAAAGTTGAAATCATACGTATAAGAAATTTACGGTATAGACTCTTATGTTGAAGACAGTGCTATAATTTAAACAGGGGAAGTCAAATATCCCTGATTTTTATACATAAAATTTACTGTTTGCGACAATGAGTATAAATGCGCATTTTGTTTTCTCGGCAGGGTATTTACTGAGGGTCTGTAGGGCGGACTCAAGCTAAAGGCGTGCCTGCAGCACTAGAACTCTCGCCATACAGAGTTTTACCTATCGGTTTGGACCTTGAAGACCGTGCCCAAAGCTGGTTGCATGTAAAGTAGTCGTAGCCTGCAGGCCTGACGGTAGATTCCTGTAGGTGTTTAGGGCTAGTTACGCAAAAACCATACAGTCCACCGTGTCATCGGCGCTCATTTCGCCAAGGTCATATTTGCCTGTACATGCGAGTCCCAACCGGGGTAGGTGTTTAAGGCTTCCGTGACCAGTGGGCATCTAAATGACAAAGAAAATTATGACCTCTTTTCTGCCTAACGATGTATTGGCCTATGGGATGAGCTCCTTGACCGTGGAGCCTGCCTGCCTTTCTTGTAGGCTCCCACTTGTTTCGATACCTGCAAAGGATCTTTCGCAGACCTCGATCTTACCTTGCAAGGGATTTTCAAGCCACGTTCCTTTCCTGACTCTTCAGGTCCCACGGAACGGAGCCCGCCAAAACAACTGCCGCTGTGCTGATCGTTCTATAGCCCTGGATGGCACGTAAAGCCGTCAGACTTTACATGCTTCAAAGCATGCCCCGGGCACACTCTTTGTCTTCCTACTAGTTCAGTCCATTTCGGCACCTTAAAGTGCGTGGTCGACTCGGAAATTGTCAAAGGCAGACGTCACTTGCATTTGTTATTCAAAAGAATTTTCCTAAACTGTGCTCGCTTTGACTGTTGCAAGCCTCAGGTGAGACATACCTGTGAGAATCTAGGTGGAGTCTTAGGCACCCCTTTAGTATTTGGGACCTCGTTGATCGAGTTGGCGTTCAGGGAAATCTTAATCGGTGGGCACATTTGGAGCCCGATTTGCAGAATGGCCTTGATCTTATTGACGAGCAACTCCAAATCATTTGCTTCCATCCAAATGGCCATCGCGTCCAGAGGTCTGCTTGCCCGCATTTAGAGTGTCCGCGTTTTTCCCTGTGATCACTACTGCCCAATCATCGGCTTAAGCCAGCTGTATGGTGTCGTGTGGAAGGTCTCTCAGATGAACGGCCTCATCATACGTCAAATTTCAAAGCAGTGGGCTTAGAATTAATCCCTGTGAGGTGCCGACGGACATACTCGTTCCAAAACCATTACTGTCTAGTGTTCTAACGCTAAGGTAGTTTGCGACGATTCCGATTACGGAAAACCTTTTTGCTCTTTAGAGTGTACAGAACGGTGCATCCGAAAAAATCTTTGTACAAATTTATTGGGGTGTCTTCTTTGGCCTCTATTTACTTAGTCAGGGTGCTATATAGAGGAATAAGACAGCATATTCTTTCTTCTTTGGAAAGTAGGACAACATCGGTTTTCTTTCAAACAGTTAAGATGCTCTTAGAAAGGGGTATGCTGGTGGCTACATTAGTAGCCATTTTGGAAAATCTTTGAAATCCGAGGGTTTTGAAGCTCCATGCATGGGCTCAATCGAGTCGACTCGATAGGCCAAGTTTGCCTTCGCTCTTTTTTGTCGATGGAACAATTTATCATGGGAATTTGGCTGCACGACTGGGTATTTGCCAAGTAGTGTGGGACTCCCGATGAGGGGCGGACCTACTGTAATAAAACTCACGCCACAGATATAGAACATCGTCGGAGGAACTGGGGGTACCACTACTCCTGCGAGTGAGTGTGGTGGTGGCCAGCTTGATGAAATGGTCAGAGACCTTACTTAAACATTAATAACTCTCTGTGTACCCTTGCTTTTCACCTGCATAGCTGCATTTACTTCATTGACTCCATTTCCCAAGACAAGAGCGTCATTTATCCTTTTGTTGACCGAATCTTTAAGGAGCGGACCCGCTTTTAGTAAAAGGTCGCGTTTTGACGCCCAGGTTCGACATTCAACTATTGTCTGTTCTGGTGCGTCTATTGCATCTTCGATACGGCATCTATATTTTACTAACATTAATTTACCTATTTTGAATATATACCGAAATCTTCGTATCCGGTAATTATTTGTGCAAACTCAAACAAGGTTCACCGCCTTTCCTGTCAATCCAGACTTTGATTTCCGGGATTAGCTTTTTAATACGATCCTTTGAGTCGCTTCGGTTTTTCCGACTCATTCTTCTTGCCAGGTCTTGATCATGGTGTTGCAGCTTCTCTGCTCTTAGATAAAAAAATTCTGCAAATGAGCTTGCCTTTGCTGTACGATAACGTATTATCTCTCTGATAATCGTAGTAGCCCCCGTGGCCACCGTACTTTATGCCCTCGCACAGCTGAGAGTTATCGTCTGTTCTGCGAAGTCCAGCTGTTTAACCCCCTTTTTTGGTTGCTAGAACTTTGATAAGCCAGATCGGATATGCAAAGGTAGCATGGAACTAGTCACCGCGGCATAGTCTTCTTGTAATCTTTGGGGGACACTTTAGGTTTGACGTTGTGCGAGCCATTCCTTTAGCAGTTTATTTTACTTTCCAGGTAGTGTCCCAGGTATCTAGCTTTTGATTTGGCGGCAATTTCCTCATTGCTATAAAAGATCCTAAAGATTCCAAACTTCTTTTCACCGGCAGGAAGGGTAGTTATGCTCTTATACGGCATCTCCAGCTCCTTGGAATTCATTCAGGTTTGGACTGTATTTAAAGCTTCGTTCACATTATTATCAAGCTGCAATGCATTTTTGGCCCTAAAGGCTAAGTCATCTATCTGAATATGCAAGAGAGTTATTTCCTTTTCTCCGTCACACGCCCTGATCGTATCGTCATATGCGATGTTCCACAAGAGCGGTCCTATAACCGAACCTCGTGGAGCTCCAGGCACATCCTGAAGTTTGACTTTCGTAGATAATCGCTCTGTCCTGGAACTAATGCTAATGGTCTGGTTCAAGTATGCCGGAGCATCCTTGCACTGCATGAATTCTAATGTGTTTCCAGCTTATTGAAATGAACGCATTTTTGACACTCAGCAAATACGTCAAGCCCAGTTCCCTAGTCTTAGTGGTCTTCCTGCTTTCAAATTCGGTCTCATAGACAACCCTACCGATAACTGATGAAACAGACCGGTGCTTCCTAAATCCATGCTGGTTGCTGCATAGAAGAGAGTATTGCTCTGCGAAGCTTCCAAGCCTATTTTTGATTCTCTCATCTGATTCTCCCAACTCCCTTTCCCCTCAACACCCTGGATGTCTTCTGTTACTGTGGTGCGCTTTGGTTGACGGATCTTCATTTGTTTTCTCACAAGCTCGTGGGGAGCTCCGTTGAACGTTTCCTGCCCGGTTATCGTAAGACCTATTCCGGCCCTCTGTTGCTTTCTTTCGAATCTTGGGGCTCGCGTTAGCAGCCAATCAATCCTCGGCCAGGCGCCTTCCTTGATCGGTTGTGCTGCTTCCCTAGGTAGTGGTCTACACATTGAAGCCTCCTGTAATAATAATAACCTTTTGTGTCAACAGTTTAACGGAAGAAATAATTAACACAGAAAGTAGAAGTATTCTGCTCTCGCGTTGGGTCAGAAATGGCAGGAGTATATCTTTCCGATACCCTCTAGCTCAATTCAGGAGCAGCCTGAGCCCGACTCATCGCCTCCTACGATTATGTTATGATTTACAACATTTATTGCTGTATTGCCTGAGCACTCCGTCAACAATTGCTCATTTATGATGACTGTCCTGTTTGGCCCACTCACAGCATGACCTGGGTCCCAAGCTCTGCGGCCGCGGTCATGTGTCTACGTTCCGCTTCTGCAGATTACATGGAAGAGTCTTACACTTCCATGCATGATTCTGTTTGTGGCGGGTCCGAAACATGGCCTTGTGTGGCCTCCTTCAATTCGCATAAAGTTTGTCTATAGTCACTTTAATGAAGTAGTTATATGCTGCTTGTTCCCCTTGCAGTTATACCATGGGGGGATGAAGCATCCCCTGTATTCGTGGCCCATTCGTGCACATCTTTAGCAATTTTCGCCATTTACACGATCACTTGAGTAGATTCTAGCGTTGTGGCCAGACCACTAACAGTTCTGGCAGGAGGGATCATCCATCCAGACGTCGACCGGGCAGGTCAACCAGCTAAGTGGAATGGAAAAACTGGGGTCCAAAACCCTATCAGGGGGCTTTCCTTTAATTGACCGGTATCATGTCATGTCAAGACATTTCGGTGGAGATAGGTAACGGCACTAATTGGTTGTCCCAGTGATTTTTCTAACGCTTTTTTGATTCCAGGCCCAATAGCATGCTCTGATAGGTTTCGCACGATCCACTTCGGCTGGGACACATCTACTTGCTTGACGTTTTGCCGGTGCCAAGTCGGTTACACTTCCGTCTTTTTGCTCTCTTAACTAAATTTTGATCATCCTTTATTTCTTGCTGGCCAGTAGATCTTTACCATTAATCTCTACTTTTAAATACATTAGATAAGATCGTCAAACAGCAATCTCGTTCATTACGAGAGGCAGCCATATCTAGAAAACCAGAACAGTGAATATGTCGACTTTATTCCATAATCCGTATTTGATTTAATAAAATGTAGCGTTTTTTCTACCTGAAATTTCTACATTATATGCGAATGCTTTACTTATAGCGTCGTAAAAACCAAACTGCTTTTAGCTAAAAGTTCTCATGCAGTTGCTCATTATCATCGTTCGACACGTCAGAAATGGCTAATCAAGACAGATGTTAGGCACTCAGTGGCAGAAGGAGATAGTTGTTCCGACAGACCACGCCAACAATACATTCCGGTTCGTTTACCGGCGGCACTTCGGTGCCACATCTGCTGTCGCACTAAAGTGAGGCCGAGACAGAAAGGCGAACGCTTTGCTGGCAGACAAATGCCGTTTACTGATTTATTCACGCGCTCAATGAGCGTGAACACAAACGCATGAGGCTTGCAGGATTGTTGTCCGAGGTCGCAGTAGCATCCATCGCAGCATCGCCCAAAGGTGCTGGAAGGTTTGCTCTTAACATCTTTCTAGTGCTGTTGTGCACTGTTGCTTTTGTGGTGACCGGTTTAGATGTAGCAGCTACCTGACGATGAACTACAGGAACCAAAGCGACAAGAAAAAGGCGCACGGTTTCATACGTAGCTGTGGAAATGCGCCCTCTCTGGTTGATGAAGTGTAGTCTTCTCTGAAGTGTGCGCAGTAGTGATAACATTCACAGTCTATCTACTAAGCTGTCGATAATGCCATTGGCATAAGATTTACTCATTTTTAAAGGCGATGTATGCTTAGTCTTGCATAAAAACTTCAAAATTTTAATCAGTTTTGTTTCAAGAAATTCTATCACGTTTCAGCATCTTTGGAAATTAAGGTATGGTATAATTACAATCTATGATATGATGTAGTAGTGTTTGCAGTTGCCAACAGCCCATAGAATAACAAGCTATAATAGATCTTTAGATGAACTGCGTTTCACAGTTATTCCAGCTATGTACGAATGCCTTATACTTATATATACCCAATTACCTTAAAATAATATATATATATATA